>JANHZU010003438.1:43307-54521 GCA_032468055.1 Acrochordus granulatus
AATTATCTTGAATTAAGCAACTATACGTATATACATACATACATATATATATGTAGTTATTTAATTCAAGATAATGATGGCTGCAGGAGGCAACAATTTGGGTGAGCTCTTAGGAATTACTTGAACTTGAGAACTGAAGCAACATAGTTCAAATAACTATCCCAAACTGCCCTTACAGGCCTGTTCATTAATTCCCACCATGATTGACTTGATGATCTCTATAAATTGATTACAGCCATATGAAAAGAGAGAGCTATTCTTTTTCTCATACAATTGCCACTGTGGGGAAAGAGAGCTTAGAGGCAGTGATTTCATGAACATCCTCACCCTGTGGAGAACAAGGTGGTTATGAATTGTGAAAAACATAAGGAATTTCTGCCATACACTGTGTTTCATTTAAACCCATAATAATAATATGAATACATTCTAAAAGTATACAACACAAATAAATCAGTGATTGTTTTCCTCCAGCTAGATTTTCTTTTCTTTTTTTTTAAAAAAATAAGTTTTTGTACCTTCAAGTGGATGAGTCTTAGCAAGATTTCAGATAAAAAGGTTCCCATTGCCTGCTTCCTAGGGTTGAGAGAGGGTGACTGGTCCAAGGTCACCCAGCTGTTTTGTGCCTCAAGTGAGACTGGAATTCACAGTCTCCCCATTTCCAGCCTGATCCCTTGATCACTACAGCAATCTGGCCCTGTCTAGACGTTATTGTCTTCTAGCAGTCAGGCAGACTGGTAACATTCCACCTAGCAAATAAAATTCATCTGGTTTTCAATCTTGTTTCAGTTTTGTGTACTGCACGTGCTGTATTCAGTTTGTCAATAAAACATCAAGGATTCCTATCAGATAGTGGTTAAAGTACCTCTCAGCTCTTCATTTCCCAAAAATGCAGGAAGGTTAGATAAATAGATTTATTACAGGTGATTAGGTAACCATACCTCTGAAGAAGTTCTAATAACACCCAGGAATCCTGTCCTATAAATGTTTTCATAGTCTCAAATTTCAATCCTTGGTTTCTTTCTTTCTTCTGCCATTTTGAATCCATAGCCATTTTCTGACCTTGAGGATTTCTGCTAGCTATCTTTTATTTATAAATCGGCTTTTTCCTGGAGTTCTCAACTTCAGTTGAGAAGAGTCAACTTCTACCCTCACATCAAATTATCATTTTAAAAACTAGCCAGAAATTCCATAATTCTTTGACATTTACATGTAGTATCATTTATTTTCTTTATTAGGGATTTTGACTTAGAAACCTTCAATCATATCGCACAGATGTAGCTTTGCTCCGTTAGCTTCAGCCTTTTGTGCTGCAGTAAAATCTGCTTTGGTAGTTCATAGTAATTTGAATTAAAAGGAGTCTTCTTGACCTCTGCAGATTTTGGATATGGGATGAAGAGTGGGAATAGGATAGACAGTCCTGATTGGGAGGCTATTTTACCCTTTGACTGTTTCCAGATGATTGCTAATCAGGTAGGTCAATTGTGACGCTGAAGATGATGGTGCAATCTGAAAAGTTTTTATCTAAATGGATAAAAATATCTGTTGCTTCCTGCAACCCCTAAAACTGGGCTATGATAAAATCTTTAAAGGAACCCGTGATAACCAAATAAAGTTAAAAGATTGTCTGTGTTATGTTTGGCAGTAGTTCATGGCTGAAGTTCATGACTGGTCATAACAAGGGAAGGGGAGGAGAGCTTTATATCAAGAAGGTTAGAAGGTTCTGTGTAACTTTTTTGTTTTTTAATATCTTTAATTTCTCAGTAATATGCTGCTTGGAATGTTATGTTTAAAGAACACAATTTAACTTGATGTTCTCATCTTTTGTTCTGAATAGCATTTCAGACTATTTTATTATTCATTTTTATCTTAATATAAAAATGTTCCTAAAGCATCTTTCAAGTTTAAAAACATGCAAGGCTACAATAAAAACTCCACACAGATGTTCTTAGTAGTAACTTGATTACAATACGATTATGCAGCATTTTGTAGGATGTATCCTAGTCTGGCACCCTTGTCACAGGCTCTGTCTGCCTCTTTAGTTCTTTACTAACCAATTTCCTCCAAGATCCATTCCACCCAGTACTCAGCTAGTGATAATGTGTGAAAGAAAATATCCTGAATTGCTTTTAGATGAACAATGGAGGATGTTACCCATAAGTTGGAAAAAATAATGATGATATATTAATGTGTGTATCTCTGTAAAACAAATGGGCTTAAACAGTATTTATTTCTTGATCCACCTGTATTAAGTGAGATGTCCCCAAAGGATAAAGAAGAAGATGCTTCATTGATATTCAATTAAACTCATAAATTCGGTTTTACTTATATACTCACATTGTAAGATGAGCAATTTAGCAGATTAAATATTGTGAACATTTAAATAAGTCTCTTTAATGCAACTAACCTGGATAATTGTAATGGATTTAAAATAAATATTTAGGATGTAAAGTTAAATTAGGAAATTCACAAAATTAAGTATACAAATCTCTTAGGAGATTCAGTTTCAAAATAAACAGAACAGTGCTGGTAGTTGCTGATAAGTACCTTACAAAAATGTTAGTAAATGTATACTGAATCGAAGTGGAAGTAGGGTTTTAGCTGCATTGTCTTTTAAATACAGGGAATTAAATAAAGGGAAATGTACCTATAAAAATGGAAATCTTACCATAAAGAGAATTTAACAGATACAGTACTTTATTGGCCAAGTGTGATTAGACATACAAGGAATTTGAGGTACTGCCACTTGCCATAAAATATGAGTTTACTTGTGTTCACGTTGATCTATCCTTCCTTGCTTCCTGAAGTTCTGAATATACTGTATCAATTATTATCTGTCTTTTTAACGCTGCTTCTGAATTAGTAAGCAAATAGAGAATTTTTAGAATATGTAAGCTTTGTATTGTTGGTTAAACAATAACAATTCATAAAAGTCATATAATGTGAAAAAGGCCTGCATACACATTGTTCTTGGAGGTCTTTGTGAAGTTCATCGTATTTATGTATTACATTTATGCCTCATGTTTTGTTTAGGAACAGCTTGCCTCCCATTTAATTCTCACAACAATCCACTGAAGTAGATAAAGCAGTGAGTTTGCAACGAACCCAAACTCAGCAAAGCAGTTTCATGCTTGACAGAATATTTGAATCTTTTTGTGTTTCTAGTTCGGCTTCTACACTGTACTGGCTTTTTAGGACCTTTACCCACGTTGGGTCAAATGAGAAGAAAAGATGTACCAAAAAGTGTTATTGATGGTACAATTCAACTATGAACATCTGTAATTGTGTTGTAACATATATAGCAAAAAGAAAAATAATAAAATGATAACTGGGTACATGCATTAGCAAGTTTTCTTTTTAGTTTTGAGGCCACATGAAAACTGTAGTTAGATGAATAGCTTAAGCTCCATATGGTTTCCGTTCTTTTGGGATGATAACACACAGAAAGCAAATCTACTTTTAGCTCTGGCTTCTGTTTTTCTCTTTGTGAGTGTGTCTGAGAAAGTTTCCTGTCTGCTTGTTGATAGGAAATGTTAGCAAAATAGACAGGTTGAGTGACATTTCTTATGTGCTGGTAACATTTACAAAGTAGTGCAGGGGATCAATTTTTATATAGTACTTAAACATTAAGGTATTCCTTACGAAAGAGGGAAAATTCATCACTGTTCTTTCAGAAACAAAATGAACAACCTGTCAAACTAAGTTATAGTCTTATTCTGAACTTGCATAGAGATCTGGAATTGTTTTGCAACTGTAATTTTGCAGTTACAGGAAGTCTTTGAGTTATGACCATAACGGAGCCTGACTATTATAGTCATAAATCATAACAATGTGAGTCAGTCATGTGACCTGGGGAGGGACTGTTGGGACTTTGGATCCAGGTCATAAGTCCCCTTTTTCAGGTACGTTGTAACTTTGAACAGTCACTAAGCGATTGTCAAATTTGAAAAATTATGTCAGCTTCCAGGAGTTTCACCTATATTGTTATAATTTTACATTTAATCACATATGAACTATTCACAGTGTCACATCAAGAAACCAAATATTTTGAGGCTATGCAGATGAAAGCCACGTCAGACTTCAACAGAAGGTGAAATTTCCTTTGGATTGACTTATGGACACATTCGCAAAATACTTGATGAAGAAATATTTTGTCATCACAGCCTCTGAGGGTCATTTTAGATTTCTCAGTTTAATCTGTAGTTCTGGGATCTCCAGGTAGTCTTCCATCCAAGTTCCATCCAACTTTAGTGGGTGATAAGTGATGTGAGTTTAACACTTGTCAAGCTTGAAAACATTGTCCAATTCTGAAAGTGTGTTTTGTATATTTTTATTTATTCTTAAATTTATATGTCATCTGACTCCCAACAACTATAGGTGGCTTACAAGTAAAAAGAAAGATACATCCAGAAACAATAATAAGGAATAAAAGAAAGCAAGATGACAAAAATCAGAGTCAAGTTTGAACTCGAAGCATCTTTTTCAAACTCCACACTTTTAGAACATTCTGAACAGCATCAGAACACTTCCAGTAAGGCTTGAGTAACCAGTTTGAACTGGTTTTGGATTCAAAATGGACCAGTTTGAGCTCAATACGGTTTGAAATGTTTTGCAAACTGCTGTTGACTAGGCCTGACTGAGTTTTTCCAGATAAGAAAAGTTTCATAGGTGCAACTAGAAACAGGAGGATGAAGTCTGATTAGTTCTGGATGAGAGACTACTTGGAGCTTTCTAGTCTTCTAGATTGGGAAGTTGAAATTAAAAACATTTCAGAAGGAGCAGCTTCAAACCACTTCTGTACTGTTGTGAAGTAGGCTCTCTTTTTATGCTTATATATGTAAGTATGCGGTGCATATGTGGGGAACATCTTCGGAAGTTGTCTTTCTTGGATCAGAATATTTCTGCCTTGCGTTCTTCATCACGTGTATTGAGTTCCTTAGTTGCTGATACTCAAACTTTGCACTACTTTTAGATTTGGGGAAGGGCACATCCTAGATCAATAATTTTACAAGAATATCCTTCGAGTCTCAGCTGTAATCATTTAAAACCTTTTCTCAGCATTTCTGCTGCCGAATTAACCTCAGATATTGGAAGGCCAGAAATTTCTTAATGCATAAGACTGAACTCTTGGAATGATGAACTTAGATTAGTATATTAGATTATTTGGATTACTATATTAGATTACTAATTTCTATATTACCCCCTATACTACTCCCTAACTCATTACCTCATGTTTACATAGAGAAATATGGAATGACTGCTACAGATAAAATGAATTTTTCTGGACATTGCTCAAGTCTGAATCATGATGAGTAATCATTATATGCTGCTGGTGTTACACAGTTTCGGGCAGGCTCAAGCCATATCTGTTCTATAAAGTAACTTGGTTATATTAAGTCATATAATACATGAAAGCTTTATGTACATGACATGCTTATCCATGGGCTACCACAGTTTACTTAAACCTATTATTGCCAACTTCCTTAATTTTACAGAATGAGATAACATTATGAAGTAAGAAATATGTACTATATAAATTTAAGTTCATATAATATCACAGCATATGTTTTCTTTTTTTTATGTGTTTGGAGTTATGCAAGTGATGTGATGCTAAAGCACAAATGGTAGAGAAAAAAGCAAATTGAGTGAATTGAGCAGAAAAGAAAAACAAAATGAAATAATCATTTTATTTTCCTGGTCCCCAAATACGGTAATCTAAATGACAGATTCTTGGAAACCTTAATTTATAGCATAAGCAGGACAGGAGAAAGAATACATAATCAAACATACAGAAGGACACATTACGGTCTGATTAGGGCTCCCAAGTTCTGCTATAAAGGCTGCTTAATGCTGCTTTCAAAGAAACCAGTTCCAGCTGCTTAATGACTTGGGATTATATGTTCTAACTGGATTTAAGTAAATGGGATTATAAATATTTTTTCAATTAGCAGTTAACATTTTAGTTATTTTTAATAATTTGTACATAACTTTCTTGAACCATGTTTGTTTGTGTGTAAAAATCTTACAATCTGAGCTATTTTTAATATTGACCGTATGATTTCAGTTATCTATCACCTTGATTAAATAAACCTGTGTAAATATAACTTATTTAAGTTTGGGGGGGTTGCCATTACTGTTTTATCAGTCTTCTGTTCACATGGCAATTAGCAAGACATAACCAAATTTATTACAAGCAACTCTGAAATAGTAACATGTAAAATATTAATAATGCATCAATTAAATGCTCATACTTGTGGATATAAAACCACTCCCCCAGTATAAGTATTTTCCTCTGGACAAGTTATGTGATTAGTAGGGGCTTAATACAATAGGTGTGGCAGATAATGTACAGATAATTTCTATATTAGTATAATCAACTCATTTACCAAAGGCCACCCACAAAACATCCTTAGGAAACATATGTTAGAACTATTGTCAAAGGCTACATGATGGCCTGCAGGATGGGGACGAACTGGTGCAAGGAAGGCCATAAGAGCTCTCTATTCTTTTGAAGCCAAATGCTGAATCAAAATGATATTTATATGACTGGAACAGTATGTTGGTGGAGTCAGCAACATTAAAATTATGATCTTCATGCTGCTTTAGAATTCTATATAGTCTGTGTTGTTTATTTTGGCTGATGTTTAACAGAATGTGTGCCAGAAGTCCAGGAAAAAACATCTGAGATGTTTATGAAATCACTGAAAGCCCTCGACAGCTCATTATTTCTCTTTGAGGAAGAAATCTGTGATGCACATTAGGATATCTGTCACTGGGTGTGTAACGAGGCTCCTCCACTGTGGCATACTGAAGAACTATCATTTCATCTGTGGTGGATGGGGAGGATATGAGTTTTTATACTACTGTTATCAGTAAACAATGAGGGGTGCAGTGGCCTAGTGGTTAAGACGCTGGGCTTGTTGTCTGGAAGGTTGGCAGCCCGAGTTCAAGACCCAGGTGCCATGTAACGGGGTGAGCTTCCATTATTTGCCCCAGCTCCTGCCTACCGAGCTGTTCGAAAACATGCAAAATGCAAGTAGATAAATAGGTACTGCCTAATTCTGTGGGAAGGTAACAGCATTCCATGCGCCTTGACATATCATCATGCCAGCCACAAAACCACAGAAGCGTCTTTGGACAACGCCGACTCTTTGGCTATGAAACGGAGATGAGCACCACTCCCTAGAGTTGGCCACAACTGAAAGGGGAAACTTTTACCTTTAACTTTGTTTATCAGTCAGCATTACAGATTTAAAGGGAAATATAGTTTATGCTTTGCTACCCCCGTAAAATAGTAATCAGAATTAGTAAAACCTTAAATTGAAAGATAGTTGTCACATTACATATTTCAGAAATGTCAGAAGGTGGAAAAATTGGAACTAGTTAGAAAAGAGCAATTTGCCAAATTTGGGTGGCTTTCTCAGAATCCTTTGAAAAAATGTGAATGTGATTTTTAAAACAGTAGCAACGGTATGTGACTTGCTATTATTTTTTTCAGCAACTGAAAATTAATATCTGTAAGATTTCACCGTGGATCTGAAGCTTATAGGGCTATCTGTCCAACTTTTGCTCTATTTAAATCAGATGAGAAGCTGTAATTAGAGGAAGTTTAATCTTGCTATGAAGTGTCATCTTAATTGATTTGCAGAAGGAAATCTTCCTCACTGTTATTTGAATAATGCTTTGAGAGATAAAGCAGGAAAAAGATCCAGGTTATTTAAAGAGCCAACAGATGAAGTCCATCTTCAGTCCGAATGCTCTTCTATTTCTGCATTTGTGTGGTTCCTGTCTTGTTTTCAAGAAGCAATCTTAATTTGTGTCCGATTCTACCATAGGCCTTTCTAGAGAACAAGACCAAGAGTGACTGTTCTGAATCAGGAGAGCCCTTTTCTTTTTTCATCCAGAAATTTTTAGTTCTGCTAGGGCAGGGCCCTGACAGGTCTGCAGAGGTGATGGGCACATATGCTTGCATCGTTCTGTATCCATCTTTCACTAAATGTATGACTTTTCATCTTATTTTTGGGAATTTCAAGCTTCGGGCTGGCTATAAACTCTTGTTTGAATTTACACTGGCATGAAATATGGTTGTGTCCTTTTTGCTGAGTACTGTATTTCCGAAATGAAGTTTTCTGTAGGAAACATTTATCTTGAACTCTGTCCTTAATCACTCATGGTTTGGTTATGCCAGTTTTGAAAACCTGAGCAAAGCAACTGAGCCTTTGAGTTGCTACAGGTAATCTAGCATAATATCACTGTCTGTATGATTTGGGTTTTCTTTGCATTCCTGTTTAGTCTAGCATCAGCTAGAAGAAACTCCTTTCAGGAATTTAATTAAAAACAGTGTTTAGTAGTATTGCTTGATATACATATATTTGCAGTGAAAATTCTGGTTCCTGAACAGAAAAAGTATTTCATTGTTATGACATGAAGCATAACAGAACTGTGTTTATTTAATCATGTAATTTACTGGCCAGACTAGTTGCTACTGGCAAAACTTTAGGTAAGTAATTCTTAGGCTTGTGGATCTTTATATGTTTAAAACTGAATACAGATCATAAAACTCCTACAAGCCAATGTTTTAAACTGATACATTTTTCTTTAGATGTTACATCAATAAATGTACACTGATTACTGTTTCGTAAATCTTGATGCCACTTTATACATCTTATTTCTAGAAATGAATAGGCTTTTGGCATTTTTTTTCACTTCAGAATAAAAACTATTTTAAACAATTGGCTTCCTTATCTCAAAAGAAAACTCAAAATTGAGGAAATAGTGTAGAAAAATAAATTTTGCCTAGTTCTAGGCACATGCAAAATAAAACCATTACTACCACTGTTGTATAATCCTCTCTTTCTGTTTTTGTTGTCACCATAAAATAATATACTAAGTGATTTCCTCTGATTGACTGTATGCCACATAAATATTGATTTTATTTTCCTAGTCAGCACTTATCAGCCAGGATAAATTCTCTTAAAATGAAAAGCAAAAACCATACTTTCTGTGAGTTCATCACATTCTTCATTCAAACTTCATTGTGAAAGATTGCTTATTGCACAGTTATTCTTTGGGCCTTCATTTTATATGTGCAAAAGAAAACAACTATCCAAAAAAAGGTATGTGTGAATTCTGTGACTCTTTCTACGAACAAAAAGAGACATTCCTTGTTAACAGTGTATATATTGTAATGCTTGAATCAGCTTTTCACTCACATTCTGGAACAACGAGAATGCCTGTATGGAGTACAGAAATACTCTCTTGTGGGGTGTATTTAATTTGGGATCTTGAGAAAAAGACCTCTGGCATCGGAATTAGTTAAAGGTGGAGGTGGCTCTAAGTGTAGAGCTTCATTTTCCTCACCAAGATATGTGCATTTTGTTTTGTATAGCAATTAAGAATACTGCCAAAGTCTCCGTTAGCCTTACAAGGATTATTTTAGCCTTTATAGTTTTGAAGAATTATGCAGCATACATGTAAAGACTTGTGATTACCGTGCATATTTGTGATGTAGAAATTACTTTTCTGTCAAAGTAGAAGTGTGTCTTTTGCCCTTAGTAAATGGAAATGCACATGACCATTTAATGTATATCAATTCATCAAAGTTAACAATACTGAAAAGATTGTAAATCATTCCATGAATGAAGATGATTGTAGGTTAGAATGCACTTTTCAACGAGTGAAAAATTATTTCCAGATTCTAAGCTGTAGTTTTGAAGGCTGCTTCAGGAATCCATCATGACCTGAAGCCAAGTCTTCCTTTATGTGAGAAATACCATAGGAATAATGCCAAAAGCTTTCTGTGCATATGATTGTGTGAAATATCCTCTTGACATTGATAAAGTCTAGTGCCTTTATATGCCTCACACTTAAATAACATTTTTTTAAGAATGTCTAGTTACTATTGCAGAGCAGCAGTAAAACTTTTTGGAGTGTAAGACGAATTACTATACAGGGTAAACAGGGATCATTGACTGTATAAAATTTTAAGAAATAAATCAACACATCCAAAAACATTCAAAAGGCTGGACATTTCATTTACAAGCAGTGCCTGCAATCTGGCTTGTCAATGAGCAATGAACTAGAGAATAGGATTGTATGCTCGTATGATTTGTGTAACTATATGAAGCAGCTAAGTCATTTCTCATCCTGAAAAACATGTTTAGCTTTGTAACACAGGCTGAATGAATGTGATGTAGAAAGCAGATGCAGGACCTCAGAAAGTTGAGGTAAAAACACTCTTTTCCTTCAAGACCTTGCTGTCCTGCAGTCCATCTCTTGCTAGTTGCTGTAATGTCCCGGGCATCCTTTGTATAAATCAGCAAATTAATATTTAATTATAACTATTAATAGGAGAAGAGCATTTAAAAGAGCTTGATCAAGATGATCAAATGTCAGTAAAAAGCATTGCTGGGTAACTATTTGAGGCTGGAAAAGCAAACCACCTCCTGTTGTTTTGAGAGTCCGCTTGTTGGTAGAATAGATGTTTCCTTTGATCTTTTGTTTAAGGAAAAAATTGTACAAATTTTCCCCACCCACACAGTTTTCCTTTTTAGTGGAACTCTGTCTTCCACAACCCTATTTTTAAAAGCAAAAAGCTATCTATATTTATAGTGAGGCTAGGTTTCTGGTTTAATTCTGCTTTGATAATATGGATTGTTCCATCCCACACCTTTTAAAGATGAGGCAATCATCTCAGAGGTTTCTTTTTTTCAAAGGAAAGCAAATTATAAGAATGGTCTATGAAAACTACTGCTCATCTTTCAAAGAAGAGAAAAATGCCATCCCAGATGATTTGCAGTATGCTTTTATTCTCAGCATCCTGTACGGTCTTAGGTGACTCCTTGTATGTCATTACCTAAAGCAGCCACCGTAGGCATGCTAAACTGGAAGTCTTCTGGGAGAAAGGCAGAACATTACTTCCTTTGGTCTGTTTAATCTTTGAAAATGACCAAACCTTTTTTTAAAATAGAACTGATGCTTTGGAGGTCTGTGACACAATATTTGCTGTTTTGCATGAAAGGCATTGGTTTTAATTGGTTTTCTTTATTACCCTTTTCATTTCTGAAATATAAATAGAAGTATTTGTCCATTTTATTTGTTGGAGCTTACACTTATTTCTTGTTGTTCAGTCGCGCACTCATGTCTGACTCTTTGCGACCCCATGGACTGCATTACGCCAGGCCCCCCTGTCTTGCACTGCCTCCCGGAGTCTTCCCA
>JANHZU010003438.1:62433-80642 GCA_032468055.1 Acrochordus granulatus
AGTCCAGATGCCTGTTTTTTAAACTTTGTTGCGATGCAATTACCCTGGACGAGTGAGAGTCTTCACAGACATAAATTATTTATTATTATAAATTATTATTTATAATTTAGACTCGGTTTTTGTTACAAAACATACAAGTGTTCTAGATCATTAATAGAATGAAAAAATGCTTCGAAGAACAATACAGTATAAATACAGTGTAATAATAAAAAATCTAAAATCTTAAAACTTGACTGAATTTTAAAACCACTTTGTGAATAAAATACAAAAATACTTAATTACTGAACTAAGTGAATCTTGAGATGTTAACGTTCCAGTCAGACATAAAATAAGAAATGAAGTCATTTTCAGAATAGGTAGAGCTTTTTTATTATTTTCCAAATATAATTTTATTAATAGTTTTAATTACAATAGTAGAACCTAATACAAATTCTTCACTGTGGTTGTGAACAAATTGGTTGATCCTCTCATCTGTCAGGCCCAAAGAACTAAGAGTGACATGTGAAGTTACTTCTAGTAGTTCTGGGTAATTCAGGGTAGTTTCTTTATTGTTGTTCACCTACAGACAGAATCTTGCCAGACTAAAGCAATTGTTTGCATAACCATAGATATATTTTGTGAATTGTTGGAGGGGATCCGTCTTTGTCCTCTTCCTGCTTACCAGATGTTCCAAGCACATCTCTTGGAAGGAGCTCATCTCTCTTGTGACTTCAGACTACATTCCATCACATATTTTCCAACACTCAAACCTGCTGTCATGTGGTCCTGTGAGAAGCAGCAGTCTGGAGCACATGTAGGCAATCTCCTATCTTCTCCTTATCCAGAGAGGTTCCAAGGAATGGTTTACTCACTGATTCCTTGGTTTTTGTTACAGTCATTGGATTATGGGGCCTTCTTCAGTTCATCATACCTCCCGCAGAAGCCACAATAGGCAGAGCTTTTGTTTGCAACTGGAGATATAAGCATAGAAAAGACACTGAATGAACCATGGCCTAGAGGTTTCTCCAGGCCACAGTATCAGATTTGCACTGCAGAATGGCTGTTATTATATCTTCTGAATACACTGGAAAACGCTCTTCAGTGCATTATAGAATAGGCACTTGGTTGGTGTGAAGTCTTCCCTGGTTATTCCCACTAGTACTGATTGCCTAGACAGTCTTTATCTGGAGAATAATCAAGCACCTACAGCTGGATTACAGTTCTAGCTGTTTATAGTCCATAGTCAGGAGAGCTTGACATGAGCATCTGTAATGTACTAGAGCAGATTATTCTGAATTCTAGATTTTCAGTAATAGAAATCGGTGGTGTTATGCTGGCCAGGGCATCATTTGAAAAGTGAAACTTGATCCAGAAATAGAGCCAGGATATTTGTATTCCAAAGTCCAAAAGAATTTTTCCGATTCTTAAATTGTTTGAAACACAGTGAACTATTCAGAATAGTCATTTTATGAATCTGGACTGCATGATATCTGAGGATTTTAAGTCATTATATGCACACAACTGAGAGTCATATTACATCTGGGAGATCTGTATGTGGCATCAAAGAGCTTTATGGCAGCAGGTATGCTCTTGTGCTATTATGTGTCTTGTCAGGAACAGATATAATTTATTCATGAAAAATTTCAGAGGATTGGAATACTATGCCAAGATACTTGAAAAATGAAAATTAATTCACATTATTATTATTTATCTGCCATCAGGGTATACGGCATCTAAGACTCTTCAAGAAAGCCACGATTTCAGTTTTAGAATAGATTATTGTGAACTTGTCTCCCTAGAATAATCTTCTACAGCTTTTAAATTTTTTCTAAGGTCAACTGAATTAAGAAGAGAATGGCTGCATCAGAAGCATAAAGGGGGATAATCAGTTGTCTTCTGCTAAGTTTAAAGGAGTGGATTTCTGCTTTGTTAGGATGAAAATTATTGAGTTCACATAAAAATTGAAGAGGGCCCAGAATACAGCCCTGTTTTTTCTTTTCTGAATTAAGCAGAGAGGTGGCTACTACTACCATATCTAAACTAGTATAATTGTATTTTCATTCAATATCTTAATTAAGAAAAGTAACCTCCGATATATGGATGAATGAAACAATATACACCAGTCTTTCTATAGGATGGAATCAAAAGATGATTTTGTATCAAGAAAGACAATGTAGGTACTGTATAAGGATATATTTCTCTCTGCTGTAAGATACCACATTGATTCACTATTGACCTGCTCCACTCCTTCCAAAAATATCTTGTTCATTAGCTAGATTTTTCTCTGTTGTAATTATTCTAGAAGCTTATGTAATAAAAAACAGGAAGCTAGGAAGAGTTCAGAAACTGAATGGGAAGTTTGGAACGGTTTGGAAAATTGGACAGTCCGTGCTGGGACAGTAATAAAACAATTTTAGTCTTTGAAATGTGTTGTTAATGTGAGTGAATAAGGAGGTGTGTGATGGAGCCCACTATCTGATGTTACTTCTCAGCTGTTCAGGAAGTATCAGATCAGGGAAGGGGATTTGACATAGTTTCTTGAAAACTGATCCTACCTCTTGAATGGAAATCTTTGAGCTAAACCATCATATTATAAACTTGACTTACAACCATTCATTTAACGACCGTTCAAAGTTACAATAGCAGTAAAAAAAGTGATTTATGATTGGTACTTGCACTTATGATAGGCAGCATCCCCATAGTGATGTGATCAAAATTCAGGAACTTGGCAACCAGGCCTATATTTATGACAGTGCAGCATCCTGCCGGTCAAGTATTACCATTTATGACTTTCTCATCTGGCTTCTGACAAGCAAAGTCAATGGGAGAAAATGAATTAGCTCAACAACTGTATGATCTGCTTAACAACCATGTTAAAAAAAGGTAATAAAATCATGTGCAACTCATTTAACAATTGCCTTGCTTAGCAATGAAAATTCTTATCCCAATTGTTGTTGTAAATTGAGGATTACTGGTACTTCTGGAGCTTGCAGTTATCTTCAAGAGAAGAATAGTATATCTGTCCTCACTGGCTTTGAAGAATTAGCTCCAGATGGTTTATAGAAATGTTTCCTCCTTTCTTTTATTGGATTTATATAGCTTCTTTTGAGATCGAATGATCGAATGACACTTGCTAAATTTATAAAATTTGAAAGTTGCACTATCTTTTATGTGCAGAGTAGATTCTTTTAAATATCCTTCCAAATATTTTTTATTTCAACTCACACAGTACTTTTCCTGTTATGTATGTTAGTGGAAGCTAATAGGAATTGAAGTCCAAAATATCTGAAAGACATCAGCTTGCCAGATCAGTGAATGGGATGGATTATATAGGATGAATCATTGTAATAATAACTACCAATTGAAATTATATATGCAAATGATCTGCCAGCAGATTTCTAGTCTCCAGAAAACAAGACTGACAGTTTTATGTTGCATTTTAAATCAAATACAATTTCTGAATATTTCTTCTAGATGTGAGTTCACTTAATTCATAAGATGGCAATGGTATTGTCACCATGTAAAAATTCAAGTTTAGGCCAACATTACCTCCAGCCAATCTCAGAACTGAATTTATATTATAGGATCAGTTCCAATGCCTGTAAATCCATTGGTAATCTACTGTTCACAACTACTGAGTCCTTCCTAAGGATTTGGGATAGGCAGATTCTGTTTTTTGATGATATTAAAGGTATCGTTGCAGGATATAAACCATTCCAAGTTATGCTGCCTTTTGCAATTGACAGTGAATTTGTGTTCAAATGGTGGTCCAGTTATTTTGGGATTGTACCCAAGGCCCCTATTTCTATTGGTACCACCTTCACTTTCTTTTGCCACAGTAATTCTATTTGCAGGTCTTTGTATTTTGTAATTTTCTCCAGTTCTTTCCCTTCTGTTCTGTGGTCTTCAGGTACTGCCATGTCCACTATCCAGACTTTTTTTGTCTTTATTATTGACAGTTGTTAAGTCTGGAATGTCATGTGGCAGGTGGCAAAATTCTGTTTGAATTCTGAAATCTCAAAGCAATTTAGCTACTTCATTTTCTATTACTTTCTCAATTTTATGATCCCACCAATTCTTGCCTGCAGGCAAATGGTATTTCTTGCAGATCATCCAGTGCACCTTTGTTGCTATTTTATCATGCCATTGTTTGTAGCCTTTCTTTCTTTTTCTTCAATTTTCTTGCTCTTAGCAATTGCCAGGTCTTGTTATTATCTGCTTTGTTTTCTGTTTTTTTTTAATGTCCTGGCCATATAATGCTTTGCTTTGCCATGCCTCTTTTCTATTCTTCATTTGGTCTTTCTTGTATGCCAGATTCATCTCTCCATTACTCAGTAAGCCTTCCTGATATACTAGCTTTAGTGCATCTTCTTCACTGTCCTTCAGGTATTCTTCCAATGTCCTTTTTTCCTCTTCAGCTGTCTGATGTACTTGCAACATTCCAAGCCCATTTATTTGTCTTGGTAGGTAGAGTCTATCAACATTATTGCACGAATGAAGGACATGATTGATTTTTCTGGTCTTCCTATCCAGGGCCTTTAGTTCTGCTTGAGTCCAATCCACTATTCCAGTTGTGTATCAAATGACTGGAATTGCTCTGGTGTTAATTGCCTTGATAGTATTCCATGCATTGAGTTTGGACTTTAAAATCTTCAGTCACATGATGCATGCACTTCTGACCTTCTTCTTGACTTCAGTGTGCTTGATATTGTCAGGATGAAGGATGCCCAGGTATTTGTAGTGATCTTCATCCAGATTCTTGATGTTATTTCCATACGACATCTTGATTTCTTTGGTTTGCATCATTTTTCTCCTTATAATGGTGAGGGTGGCACATTTGTCCAGTCCAAACTCAATTGTGATATCTTGGCTGTATATATGGACAGTGTTGAGCAGCGATTCCATTTCAGAAGGTATTTTTCCATAAAACTTCAGATTGTCCATGTAAAGGAGATGGGATAACTTGGCAGATGTTTTTGATGTTTGACTTATTCAGTATGGTTGAAAGAGGAATCAAAGTGATGACAAATAATAATGGTGATAGTCTCCTTGAAAGATTCCTCTCCCGATATTAGCTTCTCCCAGTCTACTTCTATTGACCAGCAACCATGTCTTACATTGTGCCATTGACCTTTGCACAAAGCTTTTGATTTTCTACTGATTCCTATTATTTCTAAGCACTTGATTATTCAATCATGTAGCAGGGATTCAAATGCCTTCTTGTAATCAATCCATGGTAGATTCAGGTTGGTCTTCCTTCTCTTGAAGTTTTCCAGAATCTGAAAATGTGTCAAAATCGTCTTGTCAGTTAGCTGATCTTTTGTTCCTCTACTATTTGAGAAGTTTCCTTTGTCTTCAGATGGAAAGAGCTTGTAATTGGCCTTTAGTTGCCAGAACTAAACTTCAGTTAGATGCTGTTGGTCTGCATTAGCTACTACATCAGTTAGCACTTTGAATGTTGTTGGTAAGCAGTAATTGGCCTTTAGTTGCCTGAACTAAATTGGCCTTTAGTTGCCTTTAGAATCCCTTTTGCTGGATCTTTCATTATCAGGTTTGTTTTCCCAGAAGTTAGCCACTCTTCAGTTTCACCTCCTTGTAGTATCTTGTTAAACTGCTTGGCAATGAATGGGTGTAGACCAGTCAGATGTTTCAACCAAAAATCACGCAGTTCATGTTCACTTGCTGTTGACCAATTTTTGATTTTCTTTGCCCTTTTCTCCACCATTTCTGCTGCTGTTATTATTCTTTCATTTCAGCTTATTTTTTATTGTTATTCACTTCCTTTAGTCAAGTTTGCCTTCTAGTTGTATATTTCTTTGGGTTGTTCCATAGCTACACCCAAAATTGCACTATTTCTTCTTTGTCAAGTAATGACTGGTTCATGCATTCTCTTCACTGATGGATTGTAGAAATATTTCTGATTGGGTTGAAATTGGAGATTTTGTCTACACTGTGTAATTCAAGCTTTGAGCTTCATCTCTGATCTTCTTGGCTATAGCTGTTATAAAAGTAAAGGTTACCCTGCCAGTCATGACTGACTCTAGGGTGTGGTGCTCATCTCTATTTTCAATCCTAAGAGCCAGCATTTGTCTATAGACAGTTCTGTGGTCATGTGGCCAGCATGACTAGATGCCAAAGGTGCACCAGCACTGTTACTTTTCCCACTGGAATAGGTGATACCTATTTATCTACTTGCATTTGCATGGAGCACCAGCCTCAATCTCAGGCAGCCAACCTTCTAGCTGACAAGCCGAGTATTTAACTGCTTACTTTTATAGCTGTTACAGCTGCTTTATTATTTCCAGTGCTTCCTTAATTTTCCTTGTTTCTAGGTGATATTTCTTGATCAGGTTTTCTTGTTTTTCAGCTTCTTTTCTTTCATCTGTTCTAGCTTGTTGGTGTCTGATCTTAACTTGCTGATTTTATTTTCCAGCTTGATCTTCCATTGTGGTGGTGCCATGTTTAGCTTTTTTTCTTCTTTGTTGATTTTGAATCCAAGATATTCAGTTTTAACTGAGGCCATGCTGTACATTAGTTGATTTGTTTCTTGCAGTGAGCTGGTGCTTATATTTGATATTATATTGATGTTATACTTGTTTATATTTGATATTACATATATCTTATATTTGATAGTATCAGATGACGTCTAGCTCATCTGATGAAAGTTTTCCAGTATAGTTGAACCTCTGATAGCTCTCATCCTCAGAGCACACAAGCCCCACAATCACATCAAGGTAGTGCCTCACTAAGGGATCAAGGTAGTGCCTCATTTGGAGATTTTACGTTATTATTGTTGTTAATATGAGTGCTTTCATCTTCTGTACTACCTTGTGGTGTTTTTCACTGTTTCAGTAAAAAAGTAATATAAACTAAGGATTCTATATCTCACTGAATTGGTATAAGAATGTTTGTGATGGTATGAAGATATCCTGTGAACACTTAATACTGGATATTATTGACCTTATAAGAAATTTATCTATTACCGGTGTCTCTTTTGTGTATGTGCGTACTCACACACTTTCTGAAGATATAGTGTAATTTGCAGTATCAACCTGTGTAAGGATCAGTCTTTGTTTTCTAAGACTTGCTTGACTTAATGTCTTGTTTGACATCTCAGTCACCAAGCATTGCTATGTATGTCCTCCCTTCAGAGTCAGATACTTAACTGGCCAAGCGTGCTTAGACACTCAAGGAATTTGACTCTGGTACAGTAGCTCTCAGTGTACTTGTAAGACAACAGTAAATAAAATAATAACATAAATAAATGAAATGATGTATTCAGCAGTAAAAAGTGCATCCAAAATGTGCAACCAGTAGAAAAAGAAATATAGGAAAGCGTAGAATTAGAACCACAATTTATTGATCAATATGTTTACACATTTGACAGAACTTCTGGATTACTTGCATTGTAGTAATCATTGTGTCCTACCATATAGCATGAGTATTCAGCTGAATGATGGCATGGGGGAAAAACTTTCCCTGTGTCTAGTTGTTTTGGTATGCAGTAACCTATAGCACTATCTAGAGGGAAGAGGTTCAAACAATTTATGTTCAAGGTGTGAGGGGTCTTGCAGATACCTTCTCTGCCCTTCTCTTGACCCACACAATATACAGGTCCTCCATAGAGGGCAGGCTAGCTGCAATTATTTTTTCTGCAATCCTGACTGTTTGTTGGAGTCTGTACTTGTCCTGCGTGGTTGCTGCACCGAACCAGATAGTTATAGAGGTAAAAGGACAGACTCAGTGATTCCTCCGTAGAGCTGTATCAGCAGTTCTTTAGGCAAGTTGAACTTCTTGAGCTGGCGCAAGAAGTACATCCCCAGTTGTGCCTTATTAATGATGGTACTAATGTTAGTTGTCCATTTCAAGTCTTGTGAGATTATAGAGACCCAAAACTTGAAGGACAATACTGCTGACATTTTGTTACTGAATATGGTAAGAGGGGGTAAAATAGGAGGACTCTTCTTAAAATCCACCATCATCTTCACGGTTTTGAGCATATTCAACATTACATTGTTGAGAGTACACCAAAGGGTCAGCTGTTCAACCTCCTATCTGTACAAAGACTCTTCACCATCTTGAAAGAGTTCAGTGACAATTGTATTGTCTGCAAAATTCAGAACTTTGACAGAGGAGTTCCCAGACATGTCGTCCTTGGTATGGAGGGAAAAGAACTGTAGAGAGAGCACACAGCCCTCAGGAGCACCAGTGCTAATTGACTTTGACTTCTATGAACCCAGTCTTCCTTTTGTGTAACTTAAATTTAGCATTTTTCTCCCCAGTGGATATTGGTAGCCAATAATTTGATCTCATCACATTTTATATCATGGGCTAGTGTGACATCTTATAATATCTTTACAGGACACAACTGGAATTTGTCTTCAGTTAGCCTAATTATCAAGTCACAAGAAGTCAATCTACATCTTTGATGATTTCATTAACATGCTGATTTTTCCTCTATCTCTACTTGACATTTGACAATCAGATTCATAGTAATTCAAAATGTATTTTTACATGAAAGTTTTGAGATGAAAGTATGTGATTCTTAATACTTGTTAAAATAATTATTTTTTGAGAATCCTATAACACTAACTGTCAGAAAATTTTCTAAGAAGCACAATACTGACTTAAATAATGGCTGCAATAGCTGAAGAATTTCTTAATCAATACTGTTCAAATATTTATATGAGCAGCAGCAGCATATTTTAGCCCCCATGCAGTATGAAGTTGGATATGGGTGAAGTTGGATATGGCAGCAAAACACAATGGTAATGAAAAAACAATTCAAAACTGAATTATTCCATTCTTGCTATATTGTGGTTTATGTATTATATCTACATAGGTAATTCCAACTCTTATATTCTGTCCTCCAGAATCTTAATGTTCAGAGTCAGGAGTTAGCTTTGTTGTTAGTACTGCTTCCTAAGGCCTACGTGACTTCATACTCTAGGATCAGCAACCACACCACTGTCATTATTAGGGACATTTAGATCTTTCTTGTATAGATCTTCTATGCATTCTTGCCCCCTTCTTAAACTCTCCTGCTACGGTTAGGTCCCTACCATTTTTTTACTTTATCATTCCTTTTTTTGCATGAAATATTCCTTTGATATCTCCAATTTTCTTGAAGATACCTCTAGTCTTTCCCAGTCTATTGTTTTCCTCTATTTCGTTGCACTGTTTGTTTAAGAAGGCCTCTTATCTGCCCTTGCTATTCTCTGGAAATCTACATATCTTTCCTTTTCTCCCATGCCTTTAATTTTCCTTCTTTCTTCAGCTATTTGTAAAGCCTCATCAGACAGCCACTTTGCTTTCTTGCATTTATGTTTCTCTGGGATGGTTTTAGGAGTAGCTATCTCTTGTATAATGTTACACACCTCCATCCATAGTTCTTCAGGCACTCTGTCTACCATATCTAATCCCTTAAACCTATTCCTCACCTCCACTGTATATTCATAAGATATGATTGAGGTCATATCTGAATGACCTAGTGGTTTTCTATACTTTCTTCAATTTAAGCCTGAATTTTGCATTAAGAAGCTCAGAATCTGAGCCACAATCAGCTCCAGGTCTTGTTTTGTATGGAGCTTCTCCATCTTTGGCTGCAAAGAATGTAATCAGTCTGATTTCAGTGTTGACTATCTGGTGATGTCCATGTGTAGAATCACTCCTTGGATTGTTGGAAAATAATTTTTGCTATGACCAGTATGTTCTCTTGACAAAACGCTGTTAGCCCAGCTTCATTTTGTACTGCAAAGCCAAACTTGCCTGTTATTCCGGTTAACTTTTGACTTTTACATTCCAATCCCCTATGATGAAAAGGACATTTTTTTGGTGTGAGTTATAGAAGGTGTTGTAGGCTTTCATAGAATTGGTCAACTTCAGCTTCTTTGGCATCAGTAGTTGGGGCATAGACTTGGACTACTGTCATGCTGAATGGTTTGCTTGCGACATAATTATTCTGTCATGTTTGAGATTGTACCCCATACTGCTTTTCTTAATCTTTTATTGACTATGAGGGCTACTCCATTTCTTCTAAGGGATTCTTGTCCACAGTAGTAGATATAGTGGTCATTTGAATTAAATTTGCCCATTTCCATCCATTTTAGTTGATTCCCAAGATGTCAATATTCAGTCTTGCCATGATATATTTGACCACATCCATCTTACCTTGGTTCATAGAACTTACATTCCAGGTTCCTATTCAATATTCTTCACAGCATCTGACTTTCCTTTCACCACTAGACACATCCACAGCTGAGCATCCTTTCAGCTTTGGCCCATCTGCTTCCCTCTTTCTTGAGCTATTTGTAATTGCCTCCTCAGTAGCATATTGGACACCTTCTGACTTGAGGGGCTCATCTTCCGGAATCATAACTTTTAGCATTTTGATACTGTCCATGGGTTTTTCTTGGCAAGGATACTGGAGTGGTTTGCCATTTCCTTCTCAAGTGGATCACATTTTGTCAAAACCCTTCACTAGGATCCTTTCATCTTGGGTGGTACCGCATGGTAACTCAATGAACTATGTTGTTCATTGAGTTACATATGCCGCTATGCCACAACAAGGCAGCGATCCACATGATAAAACTAAAAAGTAAACTTTGGCAAACAGCCTAAACATGCTGGAAATGGTGGATAAAGTGCATAGAAAAGTAATAGGGAGGCTAAGTAATTTGAAAAAAGTGTGCTGTAGATGTTGTACAATCTATCTAACCAAAGCGTTCCATGAATAAGGTGCTAATTCTGCAAAGGTTTTGCTTCTTATACCCACCTCGCACTGGAATTCTTGTTCAGGTACAACACTTCAGTTTCTATTCTATCCCAAAGTTTTCCTACATAAATGTTTTCTAATTATCCTACCTAGAAATTACAAGGAAAAAACTTCTTTCAGTGAGTTTCATGATTCAGGAAATTTGAATCCAAGGCTCTTTTTAAGCACTCCATTCTTGAATAGTTCAGTGCACATTTTTATTTTTATATAAATAAAAATAAAATAAATTATGAATAATCTTACTTATCTATGTTATAGAATAGACTAGTAAAGCTTTTTATATGCATTGGTTCATATTTCATCTCCCTTTAAATATTTTATTTATTTTTTCAATTTACATAGCTGCCTGCTCAACACATGACTCATTGGATCTTTTGTGATACCTCTTTCAATAGATAATTTAAAATTTCTCTCTTAGGACATGTTTCTTGTATTGATCAGTTCTTCCATCTGAATGCAGAAGTATTTGATTAGTGTGTTTAAGGCAATAAAGATGTCCACGGTAGTGTCACCATGATTGATACTAATTATCCAGCTTTATGTGGCTCCTTCAGTTTAGCCACTTCCTCTGCAGATTGCAATTTTATTGTTAAAATAATGTCCTGCTGTCCACAAAGTAAGTCATAAATTGTGGACTATCTTGCTTTAATGATTCCATACCCAGTGGCAGAATCTCAATAACCTTCATTATCTCTGCTCCAAGAAGTCAGTAACTTCCTTTGTGAGGGAGTAACGGATTTAGGAGGGCAACTCAAGATAGCTGAGATTACACTAGAGGTTATCTAGTGCTTCTGGTACATTTGAATAAGCAGGGCATTTGCAGATAACAGAATATTTTCATTTGATGTCTGTCTTTCATAATAACATTGCAAAGAGAAATTGCTATTGAATAGGTCACACTCTTGAAACTATATGGATTGTTTGGCAAAATGGTGTGGACCTGTCACTTAAACATAAAATGTTGAGGACCTGTCACTTAACCACATTTGGTGTAGTTGATTGCAGGAGAAGCATTTCAATAGAAATGTGCACTCTTATACAGTTGTATTTTTAATAGTCTCATTACTCTTAATAATTTTTTTGCACTCACATTTAGAACATAGGCAGTCTCTAATGGAATAAAGCAAATGCAGTGATTATGTTAAACAACCCTTTACAAATGTGCAGATTTCATGAGACACCCTTAGTTGTATGTTGTTCATATACATAGAAGCATACATATAATACAGGAGGAGAGATCAGAGATTACCCCTAAATTGGAATATGCTTCCTAACATTTTTGATTAATTTACCTAACATTTAGATAGCATGGCAATCTTTTCCCCCTAAATACCAGGATACCGAGTACAATAGCAAATAAACTAACTTTCCTTTAACTTCATTGTTTTAGGTACAATAAGCATCAGGGTGTTAGAAGATTTTGAGGCAGGGGTTCCAGAGGGTTGCGTCCGGTCCAATCCAGGAAGAAAATAATGATGCAGATAGTTGCTTGAAGAGGAAGAGTTTATTCTGACATCAGGACAGAGTACAGCTCTCAGAAGGTGGACTTGACTAGGAAAAAGGCAAGGGATGACTCTTTTATAGACACAGGAACTTTTGTGGTGTAGAGAAGTTTAGCTGAGTCTGTTTGTAATATAATAGCCATGATGATTCTTAATGGTCCCTTGGTCCATGTGAAAGAATTCTCTGCATAGCCTTGAGGTTTTATTCTGTTGTGATTCTGTGCAGTTACTAGGAATTTTATTTGTTTTTTCCTGGGGGTGGTGGACTGTTTTGAGTGTTAATGGACTGCCTCACTTGGCCCTTGAGCAATTATGGTGTATCCACTCTTCAGCAGATTTATGGCAGTCCGTGGCTGTTCGGCCGGCTGTTTTCTTTGTGGCCCCTGTTGTATTGAGTGGATCCGTGGCTGCCACTGAGGCTAAAACAACCTTTCACTTTTTCTTTTGTTAATATCTTTTCCTGGCTCTTCCTGGGTGATTTGGGAAAGGTTTCTTATTATCTGCTTACGTGCCATAAGAGGGACTGAAGAAATTGGCAGGAGGGGGATGGGCTGGATGGTGTAGTACTAGGAGGGCTGTATGTGTGTGTGACAGGGAAGATGGAGGGTCAATCTTCCTACAAAGGCTTTTCTGAATTGAAAAGTTTGGGGAAAGCCAGTTGGAATGTATGTATGTGTAATAGTTTTATGCTGTTTCACCCCTACGGGAATCTAATAAAATAGAAATAATGAAACCATACAATAATAGTACCTTAAATAATAACCTACAAGAACTAAAGGCACATTTGTGTCATCTATCAGGGACTTGATGAATTTAACAAAGAATTTACATGGAATCCAGCAATCAAATTGTCATTTGACATCTGGGAAGCACATAAAAGTCTCATGCATGATAATGTAAGAAGTCAGAACACATTTTTTACAAGCTAAAAATACTGGAGATTTTTCATGTAGAAGGAAGACTCGTGTAACATGTGTCACAGATAAGCAAAGGGATACCTTAGTTTTTCTACAAAATACCTATAATTAGCATAAATTGTTTCCACTAAAGTTGTAGACTCTTAGATTTGGAAAGGGCTTATAGGCCATTGGATCCAACTTCTTTCTTAAGATTGGAATATAACTGAAAATATCCCAGACAGTCAAGTCTCTGCTCAGATATATCCAGTGAAAGGGAGGCCATGTGATTCCAATCTCAAGCTGTTCTTACTGTCAGTACGCTTTTTCTAACATCCAGTTCCTATATGTCACAATTTCATGATTTTATGTCCCACACTTTGAAATGAGAGAGAACAGGTTTTTATCTTTTATATGATGTATCTTTTGGAGACTGCTATCATATCCACCCACGGTTGCCTTTTCTCAAGGCTAAACATTCCATTTCTAATAAACATTGCTCCCTCATCAACTGAGTCCAAATGAGTCAATACTGTACACAAAGACAAACGGCAGGACTATCATGTATACCTTTACACAGTAAAATAGCAAGTTAGTGAGCTACACAAGCATAAACTAAAAAGGGAGGAGTGCTAAGTAAAAACTAGGACTGAAAAATCATTGCTTTAAAATACAATTTTGGGCTATAGCTGATATGTTGTGGAAGGAAAGGAGGCCTGTTGTAAAGGTCTTAATCCTTCTGGGGACTAATGAAAGAGCAGCATGAAAAATGGGGGACAGTTGTTACACAAGAGGATGGCCAGCACAGGAGAAGCAACATTGGAGGATCAGAATCAGCAGTTTACCTTCATCTGAACGAAAAAGGACATTCATTTAAGGACAATAATGTTCACATTTTGGACAGAGAAGACAGTGGTTTCAGAGAGGAGTGAAGAAATCCATTTATGCCAAAGTGGAAAATCCTTCCCTCAATAGAGATGGAGGCCTCAGACACAACCTGTCCCCACTTTTCATGCTGCTCTTTCATTAATCCCCAGGAAATTTAAGACCACTTCACAAGTTCTCCAAGGAGCCCATACTTAACAACCCACCTGGGGATGAGTAAGGGATTTAGGAGTGGAACATTTACAACCCAAAGACGCTCTACATCCTCACATCTCCTGTTGTCCATCTAATGAGCCTAATAAGGTTAAGTGAGAAATGAAGCCACCCTGAAAGACATATATGGGGTCCCCTAACCAACTTTTTCTCAGACTGAAGAAACTGTTTGGAAAGGCAGCAAAATGTTTCTAATCAACAAGAAAAGATGTCTAGTTGTCATGACTCAACCTCCAGACAATTCTACCTGGATGACTCAGAATCTTCATCAACATACTTCAAATTGCCCTACTTCACATCAGTTTTGAGCTTTACGTTAAGTCTGTTCCACTTTGTTCAATGTCTTTTACAATCCATCGTAACCAGAGGTCCTGTGATTCCAAGAAATCCAGGAAATGGATTTAGCCAATTGTCCTAAGGCAATGTAAAAAGAACAGTATTTCTCTCATCACAGGAGGTTTATTATTAGGTTTTTAGAGGTACCAGACCTGCAAGTGGCTTGATAATGGAAAAGATAAAGAGACTTAAATATGTTCCCATTGAAAATGTCACTACAGAGTCCCATATTTTTAGTTTCCACCATCTTCATAGAATGTCAGTGTGGATTCCATTATAAAAGTAAGTTTATTTCGTACAAACAGCTACAAAATGAAATTTCCAAAATATTAATGTAATGCAAAATTTAGATAAGGGATTGTGATATTTACATAGGATTAAGTTGCTGCTATTATTTATGAAACATTTTCTGATCATAACAAGTGCTCCTTCCTGAGAGAAAGAGTCATTTATTATTCCTGTTATACAGATGGGTGCCAAGTTTAAGAGGTAATATTCACACAAAACTACTCAGGGAGGCTGTGTTCGAGCTATTATTGCAGTAAGCTTTCTTAGCTTCATTTTCAAAACTATGTCCTCAGAATTATGTCAATAAACTTTGGACACAAAATGACTTTAGATTGAACATTTTGAAAACATTGTGCTTGTTTTCTAATGAAACTGCAGTATATGTTTCTCCATCCAACTTTACATTTTTGTCCCTTTGGCAGTTTTTCTGCCAAGTTTTCAATATGGGTCACAGAATTATTTTTATGCTTTGTTAGTCCTTCCATCCAATATAAATAGAGACTAAAAAGAATAGGGTTGAAGCAAACAGAGTTGTTACTTCTACTTAAACTGCCTGCCATTTTTTAAAATTGTCTTCTTCATTTTAGACTTCTGTAGATATTCTTCTTTGGTAAAATAGTTGCTAGTTGTTCTTAATAAAAAATCCTGAATCTTTTCAGCAGAAGCATCTGGGAACTATATTAGGAAGTAACCCTGACTAGCATGCTAATGCACTTGTGGAAAGATCCTCCTGTAGTGACATTCTTAATTAAAGAGGTACACACTTGATGTCTGCAATGCTTTTTCCTGTTGAAACACATTTTGTATTTCTAAGAACAGAGCAACCTTGCTGGATGAAACTAAAAGACCTTTTAATGTGTCTTGAATTGAAATCAATCCAATGTTTATGGAAGCCTATACACTGGACATATAAATGCAGTATATTGCTTAATAGGATCAACTATACAGAAGTTTCCTGCATCCAAATACTGGAAGATAGCTCTAGCCAAGTGACAAGTGCCATTGATTTCTCTAATCTTCTTGAAGGGCTTCCTAAACTTATTTATTTAGAAGGTTTACATGGCCATCTAACTATATTGGCCATCTAACTATATTGTGAGTTGTGGTTTCTGGAAAGCTTTCTTCTGACTGCTCCTTTGAGTATCTATCCACAGAAGATACAGCATACTGTGTTGTGAATTCTAATGTACAAAACAGCTTGGATTAGAATAAATCTAAATCCAGGAAATGTTGTTCCCAGTTATAATTAGATTGCCTCAAACAGCCAGTAATTTGTAAAAGCTTCTGAGAACAGTTGCTTGTTTTGTAGAAGCAGTTTGTCTTAAGCCATGAATGCAGTCAGGTAAGTATTTTTGTGCAAGCTGGGCATATTTTATTTACTCACCAATACCCTATTTATTTCTTTAAATTAGATCTATACCACCCATCAAAACAGTGGAAACTAGGGCAGTGACATACACGCATGCACATGGACACATGCACACTGACATATACGCACACAGATACAATAAAGCAATATCCTAAATAATACTTGCAGACTTAAAAATGGGAAAATGATAAGTAAGCAAAGCAGATTGGAATATATTTGTCCTGATTTAAGGAAATCCATGCTATTTTCTTGTCAACAATGTTGAAGTAGTTTGCCATCTTTGACTTCCCAATCTAGCCTGTAGCCATAAGGTTTCTGGTGATTTTCCATCCCAAATATTTGTCCCTGATGTTCAAGATTGGTTAGGTGGTACCATTTGCTCTGGGTAATCTCTTACAAGAGTGTGGTGTGGATAGAAAAAATCTAAACTTGGAGCAAAAAGATTGTAATATTGTTAACAAGTGAAACTAAATAGTTTCTTCCTTCAAGCAACCTTGGGTAGCTGCTTATGTCTTCCAGAAGAATTGTACTGCAAATTTCCAAATTCCCAGGTTACTTTACCTTTGTATTTAACACAGCTACAGATAGTCCTCATTTACAGACTCCTTCATTCTATGAACAAAGTTACAATAGTGTTATCCCTCAATACACGATTGCCATGACAGGCCTTGCAGAGCATAAAGACTGGAAGAGAATGGGATTACAGAAAGGTAAGCAGGCCCACAATGGGAAATACATATTGAAAGCAATGCACTGGTGCCAGCAGCCGCTAGCATACTACGCAAACAGCCTGGTATATCCTCCATTGTGTAGCTACTTACTCTAATTCCTTCCTCTCCAATGCATGCAAATACAAATATTAATTCCCTTCTTGTTAATTATCCCAGTGTCAAGTGAGCATTTCTAGGAGTGGGGGAGTGAGGAAAAGTTGTTTGATTTTGGCGGCGTATAAATTTAATAAGTAAATAAAAAGAAAGCACAGTTGTGGTCATGTAATCATGTGATTTACCACTTAGCAACTGCTTTGTTTACTGATGGAGTTGCTTGTCGCAATTGTAGTTGCTAAATGAAGACTGCCTATATTTAAAGGACTTTAAAACAGGAATAGACTATTTTCTGCCAGCAGTACTTATTGAAGAATGGAGGATTGCTCTTGTAAAGATGCTATGAAGCAAATTTCTCTGGACAAAATCAATATTTTTCCTTTTTCCCAGGGATTGAATTCTCCCCCTTTTTTAAAAAACAAAACAAAACAAAAACTACCCTGTAAAACATAGAGCTTACATTTTGTTTTTATGTGTTTTTCACTTCCAAAAGAAGCTTTGTCTGTTGATAGTTTTGTAATTATGGTCACCAAGATTCCGGAGGCCAAGAAAAAGAGTTTTGGAGCTGCTCAGAGTCCTTGATCCTCAGATTGCTCATCCTTGTTTAGGCACATCCTGCCTATACCTGAGGCACACTGGTACGAGAGGAAGGTTTCCTTAAGATGTGGTCCTGAAGTAATTAAGTTTTTAAAGGTAAATACCTTGAGAACCAACAGGCAGCCAAAATGGTCTTTCAAATCTGAGTAATATTAGCTCCTCCTGAGTAATATTACCAATCCTGAAGTGTATTGTTTGCACTTCTCTGTCCTGGCAATAATACAGTGAAGCTGTTCATTTCTCAGGTGCTAATACCAAATCCCCTAAGTACACTTGAACCTATAAAAATTTCATGGTAGGAAATTGATGTGATTTTTTCCTCATCTCCTGGTTTCTTGAGCAATCAAATAATTTGCTGCTTTCTTTTACACACATGAAACTGAAACCAGAGAGGCATGATTTAAAATGGCTCTTTAAGAATCAGAAACCACAATTTCATGATTTGAATATGAGAGAAAACTCTGGCTTGTGCTAAACAGAACTGATGTCATTTGAGTTGTGCTGTCAAAAGGTTGGGAAGGAGCTTTAAGCCTAAATTTTGCTTAT
>JANHZU010003438.1:81694-93742 GCA_032468055.1 Acrochordus granulatus
ATTTCTTATAATTGTGGAAAAGGAACCAGTGAATAGTTTGTCTTAATTCAGCATCTATAAGAAAATTTTCAGTAACTATAATTCCTTGGGAACAGCAGACCCTGAAATTAAGCTGATGTCCTGGGAATACAAAACAACAGTGACAATTATCTTATTGACAATGGCCATTCATAAACAATTGCTGGATGAAATATAGACCCTAATAAATTTGTAAATAAGCAAATATGTGATTAAAAATCATACTTTTTCTTGCTCAAGAAAGAGAAAACAGGTCAATATCTTATGATAGTACCTTAATTGTTTCATATTTGTTAATAAGATCAGTTATCAATGTCTTTATCTTGGATCACAACATTTTCATCCAACTCAAGCATGACTGTGTAAAAGAATGTAAAAATGGGAATGGTTATAACTGAGCCTGTGCGCATTTGTGTGGGTGTATATATGTATCTCTGTACAGATTCTACTGTAATCATGCCTACATTTTTATGTCAGATTATGTAAAATCCAGTTGCAGAGCTTTCAGTGATGATGTATATCTAAAAATTTGTATTAAACTAATGCATATTAGTTTAATATGCGATATGCATATGAGGAAGCATGTAACAAGGAAGATAAATGGTACATCAAAGTTTGAGTTTTCTCCTAACACAAAAAGTGGGTTGGTAGTTAGGTGGCTACATGAGATACTGCTACTTGGTCATGAATGAACTAGAATACACAACTATTCTCTTCAGGTATTTTGGATTTAAATCCGATTGGTTTTTACTAGAATAGCCCATAGAAAGAAATTGCTGAAATTGTAATCCAAAATCTTTGGAGAATACTAGATTGCCTATTGTTACTGTAGACATCCATGGAATTAAGAGAACCGTTCTGTGTTAGACTTGCACTTTGATAGATTCTATAACTTCTGACTCCACCAACCTTACGTAGACTAGAAATACTGTTGCTTTGTTATATATTTTATTTATATATTGATGAAGAAGGAGGGAAAAGAAAATATGTAACTATGGAGATGGATAATCAGATGATAGCCTTCAAATGATTCTGAAGCCACTAAATAGCCCTTAGCAAGTTATATTAAAGGAGGCTTTTCATCCTTTATTGGTCAAATTCTATGCGGGGCTACTGTTGAAGTTATGTTTTACTCTTGGGTTTCTATTTATGTGGGAGATATCAGTATTTGTTTTGGTTTCAACTCATAGATTTCACACTCTAGATTTTCACTTTGAGGTTTGAGTGAAAAATAAAGCAGTTTGTTCAGTTTGGTTTGAAACCTCAAGTAACCACATTTTTCTCTTTAGAATTGGTAAGCAGTGGAGAAGATTGACTGGAAAGAGCTAGACATACAGAGCTTTGTGAAGTTTGTGAACAATGAGGGGAGCCCTGATTGATTAGTTAACACTTTGTATGGTCAGGATTTATTTTAAATCTATACTGTAATATTCACGGTCTATTCAAAATGTTGTCCTATAGTTCTTTAAATTCATTGAGAAAGGAGCAAAACTGCAAAAACTTGCAGAACAATCTCAAAAAAGGCAACTGGATTTTTATTATTTGATATAACTAATATAAAGACATTTCATTTCCAACCAGGGAGCTTTATCATTTCAGAGTGGAATGGTGGGAACAAAACGTCTTCATATTAGTTACATCAAATAATAAAAGTCCAGTTGCCTTTTTTGAGATTGTTCTGCAAGTTTTTGCAGTTTTGCTATGATCATGACCTGGATGAATGAGAATACAGACATTGAGAAAGTAATTTGTTCTGTTTTGGGTTTTTAAAAAGCTTTTTAAAGTTTTTTAATTAATCCATTTTTATGTGCTGCCTAGAGCATTCTCTACTGAATTATCTTCCCACCCACAATTCCAATCTCATTAGTTCTTAGGCCCTATGAGCAGAAATGTCTTATTTAATTTTCTGAGAAGTTGGGATGTTCACAGGTATTTCATTGCATATGTGTAAGAGACTCACTGATAAGAACAGTTTCAGGCAACTGACTCCAATGCATATTTAGACAATGATTCCTGATCTTTCAGATTGCAGCCTAAATTTACCTTCTTTGTATTATTTAGAAGATAAACTGTGCAGTTATCTGGAATTCAGTGGGATTTTAAATCCTTTCTGTGAAATATGGAATTAGAAATTCATATTAAATTTTCATAAACAAAGTACACTGCTTTTCTTAAAGGGAAAAAGTGGTATAGGGTAAAGACTTAGAAAATACATCTGAGCTCACTTCAAGTTTTAGCTTTCATGAAAACACTCATAGCCTTTGGTCAGTAACTATTGTCTGGGCCTATCTTATGGTATTGGATTGTTTTAAAGATAGTTTTGTGAATAAACAATTGCAATGTCAAACACATTACCTTGAAGATAAAGGTGCTGATGCCATTACAGCATGTATGTTTATGTATGGAAAATACTTCTATTGGGCTTACTTTCACAGAGGCTTTCTGAAACATTCCTAGCTGTTCACATAGTCCTATTATCTATTATTTAGATACCAAATCTGCAGACCAGAGTTGATACTCCAGATCTGATACTCATTTGAGTTTTCCTCCCCCTCTCCCTTAATAAATACTGAAGCCCAAATAATCTTAAACATAGAAGCCAGTATATTAACTTATACTTTCAGAACTTAAGCCTTCCCCTCACTTCTCTTTTTTGCCTGTGTTGGAGGCTGTTGCCATATTTGTAAAGAGGTTATTTTGGCTTCAGCTTAAATTTCCTGCATTGGATGCTTCCTTCTTCTCCTTCTGATTGCAAGTCACTGAGTGCTGACATGAATAAAAGCATAGTTTGCATCAGAGTACTGTCAAAATCATAGCATCCAGTTACATTCCTTGGAAAAATGAAAAATGGCATGGTAGATTCAAAATCCCAGGTGAGCAAACATAACACAAATGTTACATAATCACTTTAATGACTGTTTGAAGTTATGAAAGAGCCCCCCCAAAAACTACTTATGACCTGTTTTTGAAGTTACAGCAGCTGCAGCTCTGCCCCCTCTAAGGTCATATGATTGCATTTTGGGTACATGGCATTTGATCACCTTAAGGTCATTTGTACTGTCTTATAGACTGCAATTTATGACTTTTTTTTTTGCAAGTTTCCAGCATTTACTTAGTTTTAGGCAAAAATACCTATGGGGAAAATTGATTCACTTAACAACTGCAGCATATGCTTCACAACTGCTCTGTTTGCTTAATGACCACCACAAAACATGTTGAACAATTGTGTCCGATCACATGATGCCTCAAATTACAACTGCAATGACTTACAACATAATTACCATAATTATGGTTCAAATATGGTTATAAGTCATGGACTACTGTACCTGTAAAAGTAATTCCAGCAGGGTGGATTTTTGGGTGTTTTTTTTTTTTTTTGCTAGCTAAGTATTTAGTGCTTGCCTACATGAATTTACAAAATATTTTCAGACTTTCAAGTGGCAATTTATGGAATGCATGTGTTAATAAATAAACTAGAGCATGGGCAGGAAGAGAAGTGGTATAAGTATTTTTCTTTCCCCCTTGAAAAAATCATAATCTTACATACACATTATAACACATATGGGAGAAAGGGAATGTCCATCTTTATGTGTACAAACATATAAGAACAAAAGCTGCTTTTGTGCCAAATAATAGAGAAGAACCTTGCTATGAGGATTTGGATCATGTTCTCTATTAAACTAGCACTTAAGTAATGTGATTAATGCTTTCTCTTTTTTGTGATTGCAGCAAGAGAAGTCTGTAATGGCTCCAGAATGCAGTGGTAACAAGGGACTGGAAAAGGCTAAGTGAACATCTTATTTGTCAAAAGTAAATTATTCAGAAGGAAGTTCAAATGGAGATTGCCGGAAAACTAATGGTATGGAAGATTTCATCCCTTCCTCTCCAGTTTGGGCTGTTGAGACATGGAAGAGGCTTTTCAGGAATTAAGTGAAGTGGAATCAGCTTTGAACACTGCAGCCAAGAAGTAATATTCTGCCATCCAGCTTGTGTCTATGGAACAGCATCCTTCCCATTAGCAGTCGCATACAGAGCCATAGGCACAGGCATGGTAATGTGTGCAGAGGTGTAGGGACCTGACAAACTCTCTTAAGGGAACCATTTCTCTAGGGCTGCTGCAGAGGAGCAGTTGTGTTCTCATCTGTAGACGCTGCTGTGCTTTCCCTGAATTCTCTGAATTTGGCCACATCAGTGCATGATGCGGTTCTCATATGACACTGACTCTCTGGCAGTTTGAAACAAGAGGTTGGAAGATTCTGCATTTCTGGACAGTCGCATTTAGCAACATAGGCGGTCGCAATCCCAAATGAGAGAATAAAAAGTTTTTTATTTATTAAAAGCTTGATTTTACAGTGATTTTGCTTTAATCCTCTGTTTTGGGGGGATATGAGGGGCATTCCTGCTCTTTCATTCCTGCAGGATTTGAGCCATGCTGTTGGGAAGGAGTGATTTCGTCTTCTCTCGGAGTGATGACGCTGCACCACTTTTGGCATATCCTGCTTCCCCCATTTACCTGGGTGGCTGTTGCTGCTGCTGCTGGGGTTGCTATTGCCTGCCTGCCTGCTTGCATTTCAGCCTGGCTTTTTCAGGAGAGCATCGCTCCTCAGCACGCAAAGGGAAAGACATGGTGAAATCTGGGCATTGCAGATATTACTGCTGGAGGAGAAGAAATGGGGGATGCAAGGTTTATTTTTCCTCCTCCTTAAATGTGAGTTTAAGGAGCAAATATTGAAGGAAATTCTATGCCAGCTAATCCGGTACATATAGGGAGGGCACTGGCAGCAATGCAGTATGCATGGAACGGGCATCCAGAGGAAGAATTCAACCACTACTGTTTGGATTATTATGGGGAAAACCATGATGATGCAGAGTTTCACTTCAGAGGAGAGCTGTGCTGAAGATGGATAAATGAAGTGCTGATGTGTGTCTGTCAGAGCACAGCCATGAGAGAAAAGCACTGGAAGCCAGCAAGTGGCAAGGAAGAAGGAGAGCTATATGCTATGATTGTCCTCTTTGGTGTCTGCTTATTCCAGCAATGGTGATAGCATAATTTATGGAAATGTGCCTGGAGAGAGTGACTTTAAATTATAGACCGAACACTCCCTAATGCTACTACAAGGAAACGAAAGGTGTATGTGGCTGCAAAGATGCAAACACCTTATGGGGGGCAAAAGAGAAGTGTGCAGTATCAATGTATGTCTGTGTTTGTACATTGTGCATTGAGATTTCTGATTTGGGAATGCTTAGGTATATTTTGAAAGCTGGGAGAATCTTGGTTAAAGGGTACATGTTCAATTGCCTCCTGTACATGTTTTTCCAGAAATGAGAGTTGCGAGACATTTTTGCACACAAGATTCTGGAAAATCTTTCTGTCTGTCTATTAAACCTTTAAGTCTTGAATTTTCTATATGATGTAGGGAGGGATGTTGGGCTTTCCCCCCCATCTTTAAACTCTTTATAAACACAGCTGTACTTAGTCTAGTAAAAAGAAAAACATACTGTAAATATAAGTGTGGTCAGTCTAATCAAAATAAATTATCCCAGATGACTTTTGTAGCCCAGCTGGCAACTGGGCTTAGTATTCAACTGAGATGAAATCAGTATTTACATTTTTAATGCATTTCAAAGTCAGCCTGTAATTTGTTTTAAAGGTGGGGGGAATCAGAATCCCACTGAAAAATGCACATTGCCCAGTTTTGGCAAAAGATTGCTCTCCAATGCATACTGCTCAGTTTTATGTCTGGTGTAGCATAGTGGTGGTGAAATAGAGTCATGTCTCTTTTTAAGCAGATTTTTTTTTTATAATATAGCTCCTGCCAGGTCATCCAGGAAACCATACCTGTAGTAATGGCCTAAATTTAAAAAAAAATACTCAGGCTAGAAGCTTCATCTAGGAGCTCAGATAAATAGAGGAAGCTTGGCAGAAACATCAGTAGCTGCCTCTTTGGCACAAGCAAGCATGCACAGCTGTGTTTTTGAATCCAGTAGCCCTAAATTGTTCTGAATGTGTTATATCCAGCAAGATTTCTCTGTAGCCATGTAAGCCATTCTGAAACCAGCTTGCTGTCCTTTGTATGATTTGTTACTGAAGAGATCACTTTCTGCTGCATTATATATAGTTCAGCCAATTGTTGAATTGCTTTCTTCTCTTACAGAAAGAAACATGATTAGGAAAATGTATTTTCCTCTGTAGCCTTGCTACCCTCCTTTTTCAATAATAACTCAGCCTTGGGCATTTCAAAAGAAGATATGCGGGTGGGGAAGGGAAGGGAGAAGGAGAGACACTTGTAATTCATACAGAGCTCCACAAACCAGCAGAATTCAGCAGCTTGTAATTAGCAGTCCGTGGTTACATTGGTGACCATATCTTTCCAAGAATAACTATGATGTGTGCCACAAAATGAGGAAGATAAGCATAACCTAGTTATCGAGCCTGGTACGAACAAGAGCAAATGGATTAATGAATGTGCTTCATCCATAAAATCCAAAATGTACAGATGATAAATTATGGGTCTCGCTGAGTTCTGCAGTTTAATATGAAGTAATCTACAAGAGGCTGGAGAGCTTTGTGGGTGGAAAAGTGCAGACCTGAAAACTGCAGACTGGTCAGTTCAGAACTAATATCTTTCACTTATAACTGGCCGGTCTAGCTCACCCAACTGGCTGGCTGTCAAAATGCATCACAATTGAAAAAAAAATGCAAAGGGTGCTGTTTACACTGAGAAGAAACTGCAAACTGCATTGCCGTACAACTTTAATGTTTTGAGCTTGACTGTTGCTTTGCTGTACTTTTCATTTATGATCACTCTTTTCTGCTTCACAAAAGAGGAGAAGAAGGTAAGATTTGTGAATTGAAGTAAAGCATTTTAAATCTACAGCAAATCCTGCAGAAATTTCTTGGGAACATTTCAAAAGTGGAGCCTTACAAGGATCTTACAAGTACTCAGTTTTAGACCCACATTTGCAGTCCTGAGGCATGCAGGCAGTGAGTGAGGAGGATATAGGAGGTGCATAATTTGCAGTTGGCCTTTCCAGACACCTTTTACACAGCCTTCCTGATTTTCCTCCGCAAGCCTTTGCAAGGTGTGGTCTGTGTTTTTTTCCTGTTCTGGGCTGCCCAAATTGCTCAGAACCCTCTTCTGGTTTCCCATATTCCCTGCAAAAGTCAGCTTCAGTTCAGGTCTTTGTTTGTTTAGCTCTCCTTAATAATATGCTTAAAATAAACTGCATTGTGCAAACATGTACATTTTAGGCTGGGAACATTCACATTTCTTGGGGGAAAAGGCTGTGGGTTGTAAGAAACCAATCGCTTTATTTGTTTCCTGAAGGGCAGCTTTAAATATCCTTTCATTATTTGAGGGGCCACAAAAGCCCACATTCTCCATTCCTGCCTTCTGGATTTGGGCCTGCCTGACTCCGGGATACTGTTGTTTTGTGCACCCAGCTGGGTGGAAAGATTTCATTTGGTTTGTGTGCACAAGCCTGAGCAGCTGGCCATTAATGTCGAATCCATTGCCCAAGCAAAATGGAAGTAGACACGAAGGGCTGCGTGATTAATGCTAGTCTGCAAAGACTCTTCCATCCGAGCCAGGCTTGCAGTAAAATAATGCAGGAGTCTGAGTTGATGGCTCTTTAACAGGGTAGTATGTCATTGTGTCGCCAAGCAATTGAGGTTATTACGGGGCAGGGCTGACAGACGGGACAGTGGGGTTACCAGACCGTGGCATTTTTAGAAATACAGGCCTGACCTACTTGGAGTGATCCTGGCTGCCAGCTGCATGGTGCACGGAGCTCCTGATAGGCTGCCCTGTTGCTAAGGGGAATTAGCATGAATTTTTCCACATGCGGCCTCTGTGATTGAACGATAAAAGCTGACTGGAATTAAAGCGATTCAGTTCAGCTTTATGTAGATTAATTTCTCTTTCTGGAAACACAGAAGGGCTGAAGGCAGGCAGAAGAACCCTAGCTTGTTCTTTGTTTCTCTCCGGACAGGGCAGGGCAGGGCAGGGCAAGGCAGGACTCTTGTTCGTGAAATGAGGTGAGGGAGGAAGGAGCTTGTTAAGGGTCCAGAAATATGGAAGGACAACCGGTCCTGACGTGATTTTGCCCCGGTCGCTTTTGGGACCTGCGCGGAGCCCCTGCTCCCCCTTCTCTTTGCTTCAAAGGAGAACAAAGGGAGGGAGTGTGTAGGGATGACAGATGCAGACCTTGTTTTGCTTTTAACAAAGAAACATGCCAAGTTTCAGAAGGAAGCTGTTTTGTTACAGCTACCGATTCAGGGTAGGCAGTCACATGTGGGCTTCGGTTCTCTCAACCTATGTGCTCAGAGGCACAGATTTTGGGGGTGCTGCAATATTGAAGACCAAAATCTGCTTGCTTTTTGTTTGTTTCTATTTTATACATTTTTTTTTTTACATCACAATTTTTTTTCATTCATTTCGATGTAAAAACATTTAAATGCTCAGCCGGGGAGGTATTTCTTCACTGAGAAGGGAACACTTCCTTTAGTGTGTATGAGACAAGTCTGACTTTGAGATGGCAGTTTTGATTTTCCTAAAATAAGTAACAATCAAGATGGTTAAGTATAACTTAACTTTCTTGCCACTCTTCACCAGTTATGAAAGAAGATTGTACTTTTTTTTTAATTAGGCCGGATTCATTTTCATGCTAATTGAAATTATTTAGGAACAGACAGTAGTTATTGAAACAGGAGGAACTGTCATCTGGAGAAACAGTGAAACAAAAATTTTTGGTTAGCAGAATGTGTAACTGATTATTGTATAAACACAGTGAGAAATTACTTTTTCATGATCATATTGATTATTGAATTGATTATGTGCCATCAAGTTGCTGACTCCTAGTGACCTCATAGATAGATTTTCTCCATGATGATCTATCCCTGATCTGTTTTTTAAGGTCTCCCAATGGTTTCTGTAACTGAATCCATCTCCCTTGCTGATGGGTTGTCTTCTTTTTCTCTTTCCTTCCACCTTCTCCAGCATTAGAACCTTTGCCAGAGACTTGGCATAATGTGTCTGAAGTAGGATAATTTGAGTTAGGATATGTAATGAACAGCCGTATCTATTTTAATTCTTGATTGCTTGTTTCATTTACCAACTCTTGCTATTACCTTTTACCATTAACCGTAATACATATTTTGTTAGGCACAAAGGATCAGACTTAGTAAGTACAGTTCTAGCTAGCGGATTTATTAATGAGAAGGTCAGAAGAACTTCTCCAACTGACTGCCGAACACTCCACTCCCCAGATAAAGCTAACAGTCCTCACAAGGGGTTGGTCATTTGGCGTTTGTGCATGCGTAGCAACTCAAGGCTGATACCCCTCTTAACCCCTGGCTCTGCCCTTCTCCTACACATCTGATATATCACAAAATCAATCACAGATTAGATGTAAGTAAAGAAAATGTTAAAATGTAACTTTTATAGAGCTATTATGTAGATTAAATGTTCTTTTATAAAATTTGTTGTAGTTTTCAGTACGACCTAATCAGTAACTACTGTAGCTCAATATGCTCTGAAGGCCCATGAACTTTTTTATAGGAATATTATCCTGAAGTAGATCAGTGTCATTATTGTGGTGAGTCCTCCTTCCTTTATCACTGTACAGGAAGCAAAATATGGGCCCAAAGAAAGCTACAATATGTCATTAAAAAAGAAAGCTTTGAATGCAATGTCTATCTGGTAGTCTAAGAGACATTGGAAATACAATTTCTCCCAAACATCATTATTATATATCTGCCATTAAAGCTAAGACACCATAATCAATTTAGAAAACATTACTTCTTTCCCATCCTCTCACATCTCCTCTTAATTTAAAAATTACCTAAAATGTGGCAAAAAAATGACAGTCACATTCCATTCCTGCACAGATTATTGATATCATTATTTACTGAAACATTCTGATTATTTTTCAAAGACATGTACAAGTAGAGATAGTTGAATGCACTGAATATAAAAAAGAGAATATCAAAACACTCCAAAAGAATGAAAACAGCTCTAAGGCCTTAAAAAAAACTAACGTTCTAAATGGAGCTGGAAGGTCATTACTATCCACCAGAAACTAAGGAATGGAAAGGCTCACAATGGTTTTGTGAGCTCTCCAGGTGACCTGAAATTTCTTCCCAAGCATCCTCTTCTTGAAGTTTGCATTGTGCATAACTAGAAGAAATGATTGCTGAGAGAATAAAATAAAGCCAACCTTGTTTTCTTGTGATCTATCAGATTTTAAACATTCAGTATCTCCTACATCCTAATCCTCAGTGTTATTTTCAAACCATGAATAACCTGTAGAAAGAAAATGTCAGCAAGGTCAATGGATCTCTGACTGAAGTATTCCAATTAAACAGTTCATGTGACATAAAAGATCCCCTTATGTCTCTCTTCTCATTGAATGGTTTTGCAGACAAACAGCCAAAGAGTCTAAGTGCCTTCCCTCATTTATTGAGAACTTGCTAGTTCTTGTTTCTGAAGCTCTTCTGTTGGTTTAAGTGGAATAATATAGTGGTATTCAGTCAGTGGAGGTAGTTTTAAATATTGTATTAAGTGGAGAAAGATAGAAACAATATTGAGACTGCTGATAAGGTTTGTTAAAGTGAGAGCATATACTTTGGGATCAATGCCTGTATTTGGAACATATTCAAATTTCAAATATTAAAATGTGTGCTTTTTTCCCCTCATGTCCCTGAGATTATGAAAAAAAATGGAGAAACTGGAGCTAGAAGACAAAATAAAATTTCAAATATATTCCAGTGTGTATAATAAGAATGGTAAATGTACTTAGGTAAATGTACTGTATTATACAGTGTGTATAATAAGAATGGCAAATGTACCATGATACATATTATGTCAGGTAAGAATAGGAAGGGGAAAAGGAGTGACTAATAGTATTTCTCTCACTACCGCTTACATGTTTTAGCAAAAGTTCATACACTAACTTTTTAGTGGATTTTATTTATCCTAATGATTTGGCTGGAACATACAGCATTCATGTTTTTTTTATGATGGAAGTAGTATGAAAGAGTATATATAGTTTTCTTCTTCCCTTTGTTTTAGCAGTTTCAAATAAATTGATTGGCCAATCTCAGTTTGACAGGTGGAAAATGAAACTGCTGCTCTATAGACTGATTGATCAAAGAGCACTTTCATAGAGGAGCAGCTGGTTCACTTACTGAATATACGCATGCTGAAAAAAATTGTAAGCTGAAAAGGTAGAATCTTTAAGCATACTGTATATACAATTAAGAATATTCAAGGAAAGTTTCAAGCTAACTATTCAGTTAAAAAAAGCTGATGTCATTCTTCAGAACAGTGCGGTTTATTTGTAACATGATTTGTCTTGACAATTACAGGTAGTCCTCAAGTTATGACTGTAATGGAGCCTGTCTATTTTGGTCACAAGTGATGATGGCCATTAAGTGTAACAGCCTCATTTAACCACCTCCCACTCCCTGCTCTCTCCGATGGAGCTGTGAAATGAGCATACAGGTTGTTAAGCAGAGTATAGGATGTTTCAAGGGTGGGGAAGCCCAAGGAGGCCTAGTACAGGGTCAGCCTCACCTGCCCCAGGCCTCCCAAGACTTCTTCACCCTCTGAGGCACCCTGTACTCAACTTCTCACCCCTCGGGTTCCCCACAGTCCTTCAGTTTCCTTCCCACCCAGTGACCTAGGAGAGATCAGAAGGAGAAGTCTAATGACACCTTTTCTAACTAACCAACCTTGTTAACAGTGATAAGCTTTTAACAGAATTAGTCACAAAATATGCTATCAGACTTCAGATTTGTATCATTTTGAAATAGTTGTAGATGAGACATTATTTTAGTAAAGTATGGCTGTGAGAATTGGACCATAAGGAAGACTAAGCATCGAAGAATCGATGCCTTCAAATTGTGGTGCTGGAGAAGACTGAGGGTCCCTCAGGGAGATCAAACCAGTCGGTCCTACAGCAAATCAACCCTGATTGCTCTTTGGAGGGACAGATATTGAAGCTGAAGCTCAAGTACTTTGGCCACAT
>JANHZU010003438.1:103635-119867 GCA_032468055.1 Acrochordus granulatus
ATGTCTGTGAAGACTCTCACTCGTCCAGGGTAATTGCATCGCAACAAAGTTTAAAAAACAGGCATCTGGACTGTGAGAAAAATCCAGTCCATATGCCTGTTTTTTAAACTTTGTTGCGATAGACCAAAATATGTTTTATTTCACAAAATAATAGCACAAGGATATCCATGTTGTTGGACTGTGCAGTCCTAACTCAAATTCAAACAGAAGAAATAGATGGCAAGGAAACATATCAACATTATTCTCAATAGATTCTATTGGCAAAATAAAGAAGAACTGTAGTTGCTTTGATACCATATTCATTAATGCTCTGGGACTGAGCACTTATTTATTTACAGAAAATTTTTTTGAAAAAAGAAAAGGAACGATAGAAGTGATTATTCAGGGCAGAACCTCAATTACATGAAAATAAAATTTAGCACATTTTACAGAAAACTTCTCTAATTTGGCTCTCTCCAAATGTCTTTGGACTTAACTTGAAAACTCATGGAAGTTGAGATTTCTTAGAAATAGGGCTCTAGCATGATTGGAGGGACCTATAGGAAAAACTAATTTAAAGCAATTACATTGTGTTTATTTTTTCTAGAATTGGCTCAGTAGCTATTTTTTCACCATTTTCTATTCCCTTGCCAGTTCTAAATAAAGCTATATGGTACTGAGATCTTTGTTCAATATTTGAAACTGAAAGGTTACAATTTAAATGGCAATAGTGGAAAATACTTCCTGGTTTAACTGATGATACCTTGACATCTGGTCTTGATGGATAATTGAAAAATATATTTTGGAAACTGAGATCTCCTGTAATTTTGTCAGGTTTATAGCCACTTTCTGAATAACTATCAATTTGAGGTTCCTACATAAAAAAAATAACAAATTAGATCTAGTCAGTTTCATTCATTTGCAGACTGAAAGCCAAAAAATATTGCATGAAAGATGTCTAAAATGAAATTTCACCTATATTGTTTGTTATTTGTACATAACTAGTCATCATAAGTTGCTTGGTTTGACATAGCACACTGAACTAATCTTTCCCAACCTGTGGAACTCCAGATTTGTGACATTCATGTCCTAGATTCACAGAAAAGGAAATGCTGATCAGGATATTCTGAGAATTATACACATCTAGGGAGTATTTTGTTTGTGAAATCTGTGCTAAGCCACAGTATCATTGGTTGGTTTTAGCTTAAATGATATCTGAATCCACCCATTGTGATTTATAAACAATAGATTATAGATTACTATGATTTATAAACCCAATTCAATTCTGGCTCTGGTTAAAATCTAAAATTAAATACAGTGGTACCTCCAAGATGAGTAACTCACAAGACATGAAACTCGCAGGACGAGCAAAAAAATTAATAAAATTTATTCCTCTAGATGAGCCACGACTCACATGACAAGCAAACTTTGTGTGATAACTTCCACACTCTGTATTTCTCGTTCAGACAGCAATCCCACGTGAGAGTTCTGCCAATGCAGCAAGCGTGCACGCATGTTCTGCCGCCTCTACCATGTGCTGTACTCCATTGCTGCACAGGCAGCAACCCTGCCCGAGAGTTCTGCTGACTCAGCAAGCATGCACGGGCATTCTGCTAAATCTGCCACATGCAGTTTACTCCGTTATTGTGCGTGTGACTGACCTTGCCAGAATCCTGATCACAATGAGCCCCCCTCTCTCGTTGCATAAATACTGTAAATTAAGTGAAAGGCGTTCAAGAGATGGAACTCCTGAGACTTCAGGCTCCAGATTCAATCTCCAGGCAGTCCCCTCCCCCTCCTCTCCTCTCCATTCTTCTCCCCCACGCCGGGATATTCTCAAAGTGCGTGCGCATACACACACACACATACACAAAATAAAACAGAAATTGTCCTTGTCTTTGCCCAAAATAAAGCAGAAATCCCCCCTCGTCGCTTCTCCCCTCATACTATGGAGGCAAAAAGCGCTTCCAAACCGCCCATGACGCCCGGAAAAGCTGAGGGAAAAGGCCCTTTTTCCTTGAGTGGCGGCGGCAGCAGATCCTCCAAGCCAGCAAGCAGCAGCCGAGGCCAGAACCTGCTGCAAAGCAGATCCGTAAGTGTTGGTTTGCTCTATTTCTGCTTTATATCATGTGTTTATCATGGTTACTTGTTTCAGATGTTAGGGACAATCATTTCTACATCAAATTCCATTGAAAATGATTTTTTGGTGAATATTTTTGGGGGCGTGAAACGGATCGTCAGATTTTCTGTTGTTTTCAATGGGAAATCTCATTTTGCTTTAAGAGTGTTTCTCACTAAGAATGTTCTTCTGGAACGGATTAGTCTCATCTTGTGAGGCTCCACTGTATTTATCTCTAAAGGGAAACCAGCATTCACACAAACATTTCATATGCATTGCTAAATGAGATGGAATTCTGCTTGGTCTGAATGTTTCTGATAAAAATTGCACATTAAGTCTAACTTGGCCTTTACAGTGACAGCACTCTTAAATGGCATAATGCACTTAAGTGCTTCTGATGCTAATTTAGTAGCAAGAAGTTTCCTCATTCATATTAGTTTATGCTTATCTGCAACTCTCAAACTGTTTTTATAATCTTAGTTTGCAAGCAAACTAAATTGGTCTGTTAAGACACTTAGGCTAATTTATGATTTGATGCCAACTAAGAATGAATCATGGCAGACAAGAAGGAACAGAAGGATAGAAGGTAACATGTAAGTCTGACTTTCTTCTGGATTTCTTTTCAAATAATTGCATTTTGTAGTCAGCATCTCATTTGTTAATTACTTGTTATACTAAATGAAATATTTTTGGCAAAGGTCACATATATTATTATTATATTATCTCTTTCAAAAATGTAATGCTTGCTTTTTTATAACATAGGTAAATTTATATTACTTAAATCCAACTAATCTCCTCAAATTATACATTTAACAAGAACAGTGAAAATTTAAAATTTTCTGAAATTCCTGTCAGCACTTGCCTCTTCAGAAAAAAAAGTTACACAGCTAAAATGAGATTTGCATAATCAAGTCAGCTAATTAACTATTAAGATTGTCATATTTTTCAGTCTTGTTTTTAAATTTTATAGGTTGGATATTTTTTGTTTTGGATATTTTTTGTTTTAACACAGGAACACTGAAGGAAGGGAGCAAGTTGTCATTTGAGCTTATCTCATGGTGTTATTATTTCCCCTTAAGGAAAGGCTAGAGCTAGAATAGATTTGCCAAATTTTTTACTTATTCTACCTCATTGTGATATATTAAGCTAATTTTAATAGAAATTTGATAAAGGGGTAAATATGTGGATCGTGAAGTTAAATTGAGTTGGTGTCACTGATGAAAAATATAATTCTTATAACAGAATCTGCTGTATAAATAAAAAGGAGTGAAACATACTTGTTATTATCATAATAATCTAACATCAGTTGACTGAGCGACTCAGCCATCATGAATATTTGGTAGCAAAAAAATTGTAATATAATGCATTACTTTAGTACAATTTTTATAGAAAGATCATCCCTTTCTCTTTTCAAAAATGTGTCAATTCTTAAAATTCATTGAATTTTTAAAATTGGACAATTAAAATTGTCCAATTTTAATGATAAATCTAATTAAACTTTACCCTCTTCTGAGATGCAGCCCTCTTATCCTTTTCAGTTTCCACTGATATCTTCTAGGCCATGGTACCTAGAAGGAAATATGGCATTTTGTAAGTTTAAAGTTGTAAATAAACAGAATTTCAACTCAGTATACGTTTAATTTGTAACGAGTTGCAGTGCTGCAAATTCCTTGTTCTGCAGTCATTTGAGGTTCAAGAACCCTGACATCTTTTGCATATGGTCACACCTTAACAGGCACATCTGCTTCTACTAGTGATGATTTGGGAAGCCTACATAAGAAGCAGTAACAATGAGAAAAGAAAAGTATGCCTGAGAATTGTGGAATTTTTCCCTAAATAATTAGAAAAGTTGGTTCATTCTAAAATACAGCAGAATATAATCCATCAGTCATACATGACTGCTTATTCCAAATTTTATCTTCCTTTTTCTAATTTGAACAAGGCAGCAGACACCAAGAAGAAGAAGGCATAATTAACAAGCAAAAGTGGATCTAGGGTGTCATTCAACTCTTTATAGATGTTAGATATCAGACCTTTCCTCCTAATGTCAGAATATACTTTTCAGTTATGAATGATAATCCTAACTTTATTGTATGGGAAGTAAGAATGATATGGCCTGTAAGGCCTTTTGAACTTCACTAATTCACTAATAACCATTCTCAAGTATGTTGAATAAAAACACAATTGATGTTTAGATCTTATTACTGTTTTCCATCTATGTGTTATTGTGTTACAACACATTATGTGTTACAACATGTTATGTGTTACAACACATACTGTGTGCATCCCTACGCACATACAATGTGCTTTTCACTTTTTTTGCGTGGCAAAGACCAGGACACTCATTAAGTCAGGAAAGAATTTTGAATATCTGAGTTTTACTTTCTCTTAAAGGATATAGATGGTGATAATTTTTCTTGATTCATTTTGAGCCAAGAGACTAGTACCATGCTTTTGATTCCATGACTGCACCATCTTTTAATTGTGAAACCGAAGAACCTAAATACATAGGAATGACGCTGGTAAAGATGCCGGGGCAGATGACTGTGGGAGTCAAACTGAGGTTCAGTCTTAATCTGTAGTGAATTGTTTCTAATAGTCCTAAAACTGTGATCCTGTAATGCTCACGAATTCAGAAACAACAGATATTCTGAAAATGTTATGATATTCTACAACATGCCGTTAACTCCTTCCTTTTCAACAGTCACGCACAGAAAGGGGAAGTTTGGCTCAATTCCTGTGTTCATCTGCTGAGTTAACGCTGCAAAGGTTGAACTCCTAAGCCTCAAGCTGTGTGAATGCAAGCTTTTCACTTGACAGGAAATCTTGCAGAGAGGACATTTGATCTGTTGAATACGCCATTGAGGGGGCTGGCGTAGAAAGCGAGACAATGTGTTGGTACCGTGCACATTGTCTCACTCCCTCCCTTGACATGAAATGTGCACATAATTAGAAGCATTAGATCAGGGTTGGGGAACTGGCTGGTCTTTCGCATCTTGCTGGCTTCTTCTCTGAATCAGGCTTCGGCTTTCAACGTAAGGAGAAAGAATTGCCCCGGATCTCATGCGAAATCCATGCGGTTGTCTTTAGTGGACGAAGAAAGATTTGTCACTTAGATGAAACGTACCTGCAGCAGCACGTATGCTATAGCGAACTGCCAAGAGGAGTGCTCTTCTGAAACTCTCACCTCTGCAAAGCAGCTACTGAAAACTGATTTTCCCTCCTCTCCTCTAGCTTTGAAGAATTCAAACTAGGTGGATTTCCAGTTGAGGAGCTCTCCAAAGTGCTCTGAGGCAAATTCTTTAGTCCATCCCTTGCTTTACTCAAAATGCAAAAAAAGGTCACTTCAACCATATTCCGGAAACCCAGATGAATGAATGTTATTGCAACCGTCTGCTTGGGGAGACTCCTCTGGTTTCGTGGCACGTTCCACGAAACGGGTCAGCTTATTCACGGCAAAGCCCCCCTCCTTTCCACTGCCCATCCACGTTTGTCGACAGCGTGCATGGCTGAACCGCCATTTTCATATTTCAGCGCGCCAGAGGCCCCTTAAAGAAGACGTTGCGGGAGAGAGAAAAGAAATACGTTGCTTGCTCCCGAATGGCTTATTACCATCACATTTGCAATTCAGATCAGCTTTAAATTGACTGAAATTTCTGAACGCGTAGCAGGCGGTTTAAAGGAAGGATCGTCTGGAGGGTCACATCTGACATGCGCTGAGGTACTCCTGAGCACAAATAGCAAATAATTCGTCCTGTAGGGTAAAAATGTCACAATTTAGAAGTGTGCGCTGTTTCCACGCTGGTCAGTTCCCTCCCCGCACCCCCAGCGAAGGACTGACATTGCAAAATCCTAACGAATGCCATCTGACATGATTATAAAAGGATATATGTTGCTGGGGCGCGCACACGGACATACACAGACGCGCGCGCGCGTGCGCACACAGACGCCTATTTGCACCTCAATAGGCTGAGTGAAAATCCTTGAGGGAAAAACACTCTCAAATATCCTCATTGTAAAATCGAGGGCCCCGGGGGCAACGGTAGGCTTCAGTTGCCTAGCAACCCCCAGCAGGTAGCAGAGATACAGCTGCAGCCGTCCTGATTCTTTCCTAGAAATCTCCTTACATCCATTTGTGTTAATCTTTAACCAGGCTTTTAAATGTTACATTTCCCCCCCTCCCTCTTCAGCTGGCAGCTTGCAGTATGATGCAGCTTAGAATTATTTCCCAAGGCATAGTTTTGCGAGCTGCAGTTAAATATTTGAAGAACGATAAACCTGATCAGATTTAGCCTTCGCATGACATCCTAGCTTTGTGTGTTAACACACTTGGAAGGCCTACGGAAAAGGTTTCCGTAGTAAATCAGAAGGGGTTTCTGGTATGCCACACGGAAGCTGCTTTTACTCTCCGCAGGAAAATGTATTTTCTGACAACTGTGTTGCAGTATCCAGTGATGAATACTCAGATAAGCCACTTGGGATTCGCTTTAATTTTAGAAAGGAGTTAGAACCCTTGGATGAAATTACGTACCACTTTTTAGCACTTTTTGATCTGATTATATGATATTATTGAAATAAATACCTTGGTAGTTATATGTGTAATGTAGCACTGTGGGATTTAACAAGAAAACGTGATCCCTTTGACCACCTGAGAAAGATTTTGGGAGTTTTCTGCTTTCCACATGAAATAGAGGAATAAAAATACCCTCCACTATGTTGCTGCTATTGCTGAGATAACGGTCTCGATGGCTTTCGTTGAAAGGTGGTATCAATGCGGCATCCATCTTCTGCATTTTCTACTTGTGGCAAATAACAATATTATGATAGTGAGCGCAATGAACAGTGTGGGTCTCCTTCATGTGTACAATAAATGCTTTCTCTTACCACCGTCACCCTATGAGAGAGCAACTGAACTAGGTTTCTGAAGGAAATTGAAGACATCAATATAAGATTCTAAAACAAACTCTAAAAAATACAAATGGATACTAAGGAAAGAACTGAGTTTTGTGTTTACAACTGCATCTGCATATAACATTTACATACAAATGAGAATACGTCTGCTGGCAGAGCTGTATATGAAATAATGGTAATGTTGAACTCTCTGTTTTCTAGAGGTACAAGAGGTGCAAGAGTCATGTTACTCTTGAATTAGTCTATATTAATATTCCAAGCCAAACAGATACAAAACAGCTTGCCTGAACATTGAATAATGGCCTGTTATAGACAGCCTAACTTCTTGTGAAAGATCTAAGTTTGCTGCTAGTTTCTATTTGAAGTCAGTTGAAATGATTGCTCTTAAGCTCTAAATGGCCTGTGCTACAGATGCTTCAATGTTTATGTGGTAAAATAGGAATGCATTCAACCATTAACTTTTTAGAGGTCGAGTTTACTTCTAAAGTAGTTGTAAAATAGATCTCTTTTCAGCTGGTACATTTAATGCTTAGGTCTGGCTTTCATTTCAATACACTAACTACTCACCCTTGCTGCTTTTAGGCAACAATTTACATACAAGACATTTTGTTGCTAGCAATCAGCAGAATCTTGATTTCTTGCTCCTACTGCTTTTTGAGTCTACCTTCCTTTTCCCCCCCATTGGAATAAGCAATACTTCTAAGACAGTATGTGCAGAATTGAATCACAGAAAGAGGCTCTTACTCTATGAAGTCCAACATCTTTGACAGATGAGGACTGTGCAAAGCATTTTAAAGAGCTGATTCACAAATACTGCTAGCTGTACTGAAGCACTTCTCCTTGAAGTACTGAAGCAGCCCCGTATTCTGTGAATGCCTGGGTGCAAGCATGTACATGCACATCTGCTTTGCTTTGCTGCTGGTCTTACTAGCAGTGTTTTCTGAGCGTGCACATGCAGTCAGTTAGAAATAGCTTTTGAAGCAGCCACACAAGCTTTCCAAAGGAAGTGGTTGCTTCAGTATTTCAAGGAGAAATGCTTTGTAAGAGCTAAGCCCATCTTTCAAATGTTTAGCACACCCTACTGTCCGGCTTCTACATGAACACATCCAGCAAATAGGAACTCACCCTCTTATCTTGATAGCTTATTTGTTCCATTGTTGCTCATTCTCATTCAAATTTTTTCTTAACATTTAAAGAGAATCTTACTTTTTCAGTGTCCTTTGCTCTGGGATAAGTTGAACTCCTTGTTAAATCATGCTCTCTGTCTCTGTCTCTACTAAGGAGACAAAAGACACTTCAGTAAGAAGCAGGCTTTTATACTATTTGTGTTACTGAAACTTATAGAAGTACTTTGAGTCTGTAAGAATTACATTTGACTACTTGTATACGTACAGTATAACCAAGCAACACTACTAATCTCAGACATAAACAGAAACAGTAGTAACCCAATATAGTATATTCCTCCTGACAAAGATACTTGTTAATTACCACATCTGTGGTAGCTTACACAAACGCAAATGGGCTCATGTCTATAAGCACAATCAGAAAACCTTGGATATTCAATAGTCCTGATCATTGTGGAGCAATTACAATTTGTATATCTATTTGGGGGATAGATTCTACTAGTGGTAACTCACAAATTCCAGTTAAGTGTCCAACCGTGTTGTTCACCACTATTTATTTCCATAATTATCATCATTTCTTGTCCACATGTTGTATTTCTGCATCAGCAGATTGCTTGATATTTTCAATTCTATCCTCTGAACATTTCTGAAATTAGGGTTGAGAAAGTCCAACTGAATGTAAGGTATCACTGGCATTTGAATAGTATCTAAGAATAGTATCACTGGCATTTGATTTATTGTTACATTTACAACACTGTCTTATGCAAGCAGAAATTTGAAAGCTTTTGATTCAATATATCGTTGAATCTCTAGGCATTGCCTGTAAAGCATTCTTGAAGCTTTAAACAAGCACTCTACTTGCACCTGGATATGCTGAAGTCCTATGTCTGATTCCATTCTTTTTCACAAATAGAGAAATTGCTCAGCTCCAAATTGTGGTGATTGTCACTCCCTGATTATTCTGGAAAATATTATTTCAGGATTCTGTTATGGTGCTGATAAAATTCAATGAACTCAAGTTTGCTGTGTGTAAATATTACACACATTCTGTTATTCCAGCCATGCTGCTGGAGTTCCCAAGATGGTGTGGGGTCTCACCTAATGTTCTGCATCATCTCAGTTACAATGAAAAATGTTCATTTTCTGTGAAACCAAACATGTAAGAAATCCCCCATCTAATAGAGATGTTTTAGATTGTTTACTTTGTAGAAGAAAGCAACAGAGTACGTCTGCATTTCCACAATTTAGAGTATGTTTTTAAATTCTCTTGTATCTCTGTACTTCAAAGAACCAACCCTAGTGCTATAATTAAGCAGCTGCTGTGAGTGGAAGATTTTTATAGATTGAAGATTGACAATAGTGGATAATTATGAGGACAAATTGTTTATCATTAGTGCATACTTTTTGCCTGTATTTGTGGGTATGTGTAATGCAAAATCTGTCAGGTATTTTCTGTCATCTTTCATGATGTGATATAACTGTGCTAATGCCATATTGTGAAACATCACAAGTCACTTTCACTGGTGAGTGCGAGTTACATGTATGAGCATTATGTCTGATGTCACCATTTCTTTCTTTTTGTGAAAGCTTGTTAGTGTTGTTTTGCCCATTGGCATTCCCTACCCACTTGTAGTAAAAGGCTCAAGGGTTGTGGCATTCTGATTACATTTGGCAAGACCCTGTTAGAGTAATTAACAAATTCTAAAAAGGATCACAGCTGTGATATGACATGAAACATTCACAACTGCTTGAATTTTCTCTGTACACTTGCATTGGCCTTGTATGCCTATTATATGACTGCTGAATATAATATTATGTTTAAAGGATTCATGTCTATCCATCTCCATAACATTACCTTGAGATTTTGCAGATGGACTACATTGTTTTCTTCAGTGACAATGATGTCATCTAAATAGCACTGGATGCCAGTTCAGCCTTGTAGCATTTGAATCATGGTTCTCTGCCAAAGCACTGATTCATATGCTACTCCAAAAACAAATCTATTACAACAGTACCTTTTGTGTGAGAATCTACCTATATTCTGTAAAGAATTTTCTGCCGTATCTATTTTGTTGAAATACCATTCCAAGTGAAAATAGAAAAAGTATCTTGAATTCTAGAGAAGGAATATTGTTCAGTATGTAATGATGGATTAATAGTAACTTTATATCCTTATGGTTCTGATCTTTTTAGCTACTGGAACCACAGATATAATCCAGTTCTGATCAGCTCTTGAAAGAGCTTCCATCTGATCCAATTCAGTTTCTTTTTGCATATGACATATAAAGGTAGACATGCTTTTTGAAAATTGGTGTTCTCTTTTCTTAGTCACTCTTAACCCCAGAATGCTGATCCATCTGTTTTCACAATGTTTTGCTGGTTATTGTATTTTATAATTCTAGTTATCACTCCATTGGGTATGTATGTTTAGTAGTATTTCTTATGGCTTTAGTTTAGTATCTTTAAAATGTTTATTCTGTAATATAACTCATGTGGAAGAATTTTCATCACTTTTGGCATGAGCCATATTATTGGTCTAATTTCACATTTTATGCTCTGGATTTCCAGATTAGCTATAACTGTTTCACTTTCAGTATCAAGATTTTCATCCATGATTATACAACTGCTCTCATTTCTAAGTAGTTGATATTTGTTCATCTTTATCAAATCATTTGCTTTTCCCTGAGCAAGAGGCTTTTTAGATGTGTAATATGATATTACATTTGGATATTTTATACTGTATTGCATTTTCTGCTGGCTTGTCCTTTAAATCTGAATTGAACTGGTCTGTGTAATCTCTGGATAGCACAATTTTTATGTATTACTCAGCTATTGCAAATTTATTCACATTTGCATTTACTCTTGTTTGCAGATGTCTAGTATCTTTAGCAGTAGTCTCCATGGAGATAACAGTTTCAAATATTTTCTTAAATATTAAATCTAGACATCACTTTCCCATTATTTTCTGGTCTACTAGATAAGGGACCCCACTTATAAGGAGGTATAGTGTGAGAGGTTCCAATGGCAAGCATTCCCTGTATAAGCCTTCCCACTTCCTGAAGCATATATGATGCCTAACCTCATGGCCTTCCATAAGTTGGTGGAACATCACTTGTCCAGAGACCCTTTAGAGATTGACATACCATGATACCACTTCTTAATTTTATAATTTTAAAGTTTGTAGTTTAATTGTAATGTAATTTTTTATTGGAATCTTTATTTTTAATCCTTCATTTCTGTACAGTACCTAAAATCTGACTGGTTTCAAATGGTTAAGCACATGGAACATAACACAGAAAAATATCATGTTAAAGCAGAGGGATTATGTACTACAACCTTACTTTAAGTGACAGGTCTTCAGTATCAAAGTATGGAAAAATAGAGGATTTGCCAATCTCTCCCTGGATCAGCATTCTAAACTTTCTGGATCATAGCTGTTGAACTTCATTGTTGTACCTATCACTGATGAAACAAAGAGCTAGGCTTCAATGTGAAATCAGTCTCGAGGGTCTTGTGGGTTCTTATGGAAGAAAGTAGCTCATGAAACTATTTAGGTGTTTCCTTCCACCAATAGAAATTATTCTTTCTGCTTTGCAGAAAACTGTGGAAGAATTATAATGTAGTTAGTATTTTTCAAGATGAATAATGCAAGAAATTATTGTTTGGAACTGAATATGGTAAAAATGTTGTTTACAACAACATAGAAACAAAGTGGTATTTATTTAAACGGGCAGCCTTCCCACACCTTAACTAAAACCTTTGAACCCATCTATATATTTAATCTTAATGCTACTTCATAATTTAGTAATAAAGCCAGATCAGGTATTTATATTTGTTAGTGAGTCTTTTATATAGATGGCATTGAGTTACAGTGTCAGATGATTTGAAAATATGTGCTATATGACATATTACACGTAATAAAAGACTGTGTAGAAAAATAATTGGTAATGATTTAGATAATAGAGTCCTGATTTCCTATAACTTGTACTGTATCTCGCTAAATGTTTTTCTCAAGCATTACACAGAACATTTTCACTCTCAGATTGAAATATAATGTGAATATTTATTTGAAACTCCTTATATGATATCATTAAGCTGTCAGGTATACAGACATCCCTTAATTCAGTTTATAAAATAACAGATTGAACAATTTGCTTTATGATGATATATTTGTAAAATAGAGACAGGCAATTTTTCATGGCTTGACAATTGCATCAGACTCCCCCTCCCCACTAAGCCCTGCAATTGGTGAGGACAGTAAAAATGTTGCTTGAAACATGTGGAAGAAATTATTTGAAAAAATACAGATACAAACAGAAAGAAAGCTAGAGTGGTATAGAATAAAATAATTAATAATACAGATTTTTTAAAAAATCCTGGTTTTTCTGGTCATTTTCAGTGACAAACAGTTGGAATTACAAGAGTCAAAATATAGCTGCCTACTCCTGTATAAAGTAACATGGCAAATAGAATTGTAGAGAAAATTAGCATTAATATATTGAAATAGTGCTTCAGTCTGATCTTTTTTCCAAGTGAATGTTGTCATAAATTGGGAAAAGGAGTAGCAGACACTGAAACTGTAGTGAACCTTGTGATTTATTTTGCATGTGTGCTGGGCCTCCATTCTTTGTGTGTTTGTGCGTGTTGGGGGGAGGAATACTTCATGTTCGGAAAAAAGCAGCACTTTCATTGCAGGATTTCAAAAACAGATTCTATGTAGAATCATTGGGGCAATATTATTCAAGAAAAAAATCCCAGAATTTCCATTGGGCATTTTTGAGGCTGTATATCTTTCTAAATTAACTTTTTGAATTTTACACTAACTGCAATAAAACAGCGTAGGATATTGACATCTTCCTTCTTGATGCATGCAAATCATTTAATATATGTTTTAAAGGTTTTACATAAAGATTAACATTCCAAAAGCATTTCATATTGTACTTTCTATGGAAATATTTTGTTTCTGAAATGGTGTGGGAGGGCATTTCCACAGAGAATTCCAAAAGGAATAAAAAGAAACATCACATGTTAATAAATAAAGTAATATAATAGTAAACTATGCAACGCAAGTGAAGTGGTTAACCTGTTAAATTAGGCCCAGGAGGCCTAGGTACAACTTCACCTTTATTTTCTTGTTCCAATCTACCTTATATGGTTGTTGTTATGGAAAAGATTAGAGGAATGAGATTTGTATGTGCAAACTTCAAATCTTGGAGTAAGCATGAGATATAAAACTGACTAAGTAACTCATTAAAATTAAGAGTTTTGTAAGTACAGTAGTTCAAAAAACAAAGGAGCCTTATTTTTTGAATGACATACATAACATGTGTACTAACTGGGGGGAGGGGTTTAGGTTAAAAAAAATCAAGAAAATATCAACCTGGCTAATCTTGTATCACTAAACATTAGTAATTTGCAAATATTTTTTGCTGCCACAATCTGGCACTGCTGTCCCTCTAGAATTTGTTACAAAATAATCAGAGACAACAAACCTGGCTTTTTCAAAGGCCTTTGAAGATTAGTTAGTCTGAGTAGGCCTAAGGCCAGAATTCAGGATTGCATTTATGATTCGTTTATTTTTTCCTAGGTATTTTTTCCATAATGTTTTATTATATTATTACCTGCATCTATAAATTGTCTACTCATTAGAATATGCAGGATGGAAATGATATGGAAATTTAATAAATAAATGAAACTTGCTACATGATCATCTGTAAATGTAGGTGCCATCCAGTGTCAGACATTTTAAATAAGTTATTGCAGGACTTTTATAGAACTCTTTGGTGTAAAGGTAGAGGTTTCCCCTTCCAGCTGTGGCTAACTCTAGGGGGTGGTGCTCATCTCCGATTCACAGCCAAGGAGTGTTTGTCTGAAGATGCTTCCATGGTCATGTGGCTGGCATGACTATATGCCAAGGTGCACGGATGCTGTTACCTTTCCCACCAAAGGTCATACCTGTGTAATCTACTTGTATTTTTAGATGCTTTCAAACTGCTAGGTTGGCAGTAGCTGGAATAAGTAATAGGAGCTTACAAACTGCCGAGCTGCTTACCTTCCGGCCAACAAGCCTAGCATCTTAAGTATATGGTATATATGTGTAGACTCAGTATATACTTGGTATATATGTGTAGACTCAGTTTTTTCCTTTATTAATTTCTGACTTAGACTTGTGCAATTTAAATATTATGTCTTGGACTACAGCTATTATGTTTCATGATTTATTAAGTTCAGTGATATAGGGAAGCCAAACTTTACAGAATTTGTTCAGTTTCTGTAATGGAAAACTTCATAAACACATTTGGTTTGCTGTACATTTAAAAATATGGCAGGATTCTAAATGCACACTGAGGCCTGCAAAGATGATGTGTTGTTTGGAATCCTGTGAAAATGAGCCATGCATCCATGGTATTGAGTATATCCTATTAGGTATATTCAGTACATTGTAAGGTAAATCAGTAATTGATGTTATAGACATTAATGAATACTTTAATAAATTAGAGCAATACTAGGAATTTAATTTCTTATAAAATTGAAATATGTCATAGGCATTCTTGTGGTGACAAGTGCTTCAGAGAAGAACTGTGATAAGAACATTTTGCATCTATTAAATATATGAAAAACAAAAGTTCTGCAGTAACTGCTAAGATGTTTGCTTTGTCTTTTGATAGAACGGGCACCAAAATCATCAGCCTCACTAAGATTACTGCTACTTGTTTGGAATACTGTGAAAATGAGTCTGCTTTTATATTACCTTGTTGACATGAGGCATGACTCTTGATGCAAGAATCTTTGTAGCCTACTGGCTCCACTACAAGCATTGTAGGCAGGTAAGTTAATTAAACAGGCTTCATGGTACATAATGGCAAGTACCACTTTAAAATGATGCATTCACTACAGGGCTATTTAAAAGCAAAATCAAGATGATTGATCACCTTGAGTTTTAGTCTAAAGTAACTTAAGTTCTTTTGTCTGCACCACTACATTAGAGATTTTCCAAGGACAGAGCCCATTCCCTGATAAGATTGTCCTGCGTCCACCCATGAGAATGCTATAAGTGCACACTCACTTCTTTTATTGATTGTTTGACGCTTCTAAAACCAGAAAGCAGGCACAAAGGTTGCAGGAAAGGAAAGCCTAACAAATTGCTCTGAAAGTATGGAGATTAAGGTTCGGCCTTAATCTCTATACTTTTTTTAATCTCCATATTTTTTTAATTTGCACAGAAATCCAGCATTTACATCAAGTAAATCAGGTTTTATTTTCAGAATTTGAAATCAAAGTATTGGTAAAAATGTCTTTAGAGCAATATCATTAAGAAACTTTAGAGTTTTTACATCTTTTAAAGTATTTACTATAGAAACTGTTTCTGGTACATGATGAAGATTGCCTTGATTGCTTTATGTGAGTAAAATGGCACCCACATGCTTTAGAGATAGAATAGGATGGTGTGGTATTATTGAATCAAAATTGTTTTGGATAAAAACCTGAATTGTACACAACATATCTTTTGTCCATTTCTCATCCTTCACCAAGATCTCTGATGGGTTACCTAGAGTGCAATAATTACCAAGATCCATAAAATTATGAATATTGCTAATAACTATACAGTGGTGCCTCACAAGACGAGTAACTCAAAAGACGAGTACCTCACAAGAAGAGAAACTCGCAGGATGAGCAAAAAATTTAATAAAAAAATATTCAATTAGATGAGCTGCGACTCACGAGACGAGGAAACTTCATGCCAAAACTTGCGTGTCATCAGTAAGCGCAAGTGTATTTCCTGTTCAGGCAACTCTGCGTGAGAGTTCTGCCGACTCTTACCTCGTGCTTTACTCCATCGTTGCAGACAGCAACCCCGTGCGAGAGTTCTGCTGACGTAGCAAGTGCGCACGCGTGTTCAGCCAACTCTCCTCTCACGCAGTTTACTCCATTGCCATCCCAGAAGCAGCATGCGTGCATGCATTCTGCCTACGTTCCTGATCGCAATGAGTACCATGCGATCAGCTCACATGGGAAATCTCCCAACGGAGCTCTCCTCTCTCACTGCGTAAACAGTGTAAATTAAGTGAAAGGCATTCAAGAGAGAGAACTCCGGAGAC
>JANHZU010003438.1:149512-159733 GCA_032468055.1 Acrochordus granulatus
TTGAGTATTTGATCATACAGGAATCTTAAAAACAGAAAGGAAGGAAGTGTACAGGCATTTATCATAAACATTAGAGATGAAACTCAGTGGTCAAGAATAATTTATTTCTGTGAGTCACTTAATACATTTCAACAAATCAAATTTAGCAGCGTGTTATTGCAGTGGAAAGTTCTCTTCCATCAAAAAGGAGTCTCTTGATGTTTTCTTCTCACAAAATTTGCCTCTTATTCTGATGGATTCAGAATAATTTATTTTCCAAAATGCATTGATTTTGTATTCTGGCAGGTAGCAGTAAATAGCAACTTCGGTTGATCTTAAAAAAAGCTCACCAAGGCCAAGCTTGGTTTGTATTTTGAAGGAGGGACATCAGAAACCTCAGGCTATTCAGGATGGGGGAAAAGGAAGCAAGTAATGAAATATGCGTCACAATGCAAATTCTTCCTCTTGTGTGCTTCTGAAGCATGTACAAAAAGATGTAAAGACACCATATATTTTCTGGCATCATAGTGGCTGGCTGTGGATATCTATCACTGTAGGCTAGACTGGAAGGTCAAAGAAACATTCCAGAAGAAAGCAGTCAAAACAAGTCCATACTGTTATCAAGAAAATTTTACAAACATATATACTTAGCTATCAGGAATTTGATTTGACTATGAAAAAAATATGATTTTTGCAGTCGTTGCATGGTAGAAGTTACTTTCTCTGAATACATTCAGTACCTAATAGCTTCATCAGTTTCAGATTCTTGGAAAAGTAGTGGATCTACCGGAGTGTACGGTCAAGCCAGAGAGTCCTGGCTTTACAAGATCTATTGGCATGTTATTGGTTGTTAGCATCATCTAATCTCAGCTGATTGTAACTGCAGAAGTATCTACCCATCTTAACTGTTGTCTTTTCCAAGAAATAATCCTTTTTCTCTGACAAGATGAAAAAGAGGGCAAGTGGCACTCAGATTTCATTGTAAGAATCACAGGAGCATATCTGTGCCTTATAAAAGGAAAGTGTCTTTCAAGAAGAGATCAGCTTCTTGTAATACGTGGGCATACAGGTTTTTTTTCACATCTGTACGGACACGGCTAAACTTCCCAGCATAGTCTACAGTCCTGGTATTTTCTGGTGATCTTTCATTCAGTACCTAATAGCTTCATCAGATACCACACAGCTTTTTTTTTTTTAGTTCTTCCAGGATCATACAGTATCTGCTCCCTGACATGCTTTATGGGGGCATTTATTATGACAAAGATGAGCCTCTGATGTTGAGTTTAGTTTTACAGTTATTTCCAGGCACAAAACTCTGCCATTACCAATACTGCCACTAGTACCTCAAGTTTATTGGACTTATTGATCAATGTCTGTATGGTAATTAAGAGGTTTTATAAAGCATTGCTCTTTCTAATTGCAGAGGGGAAACAACTTTAATCAATAGGGTTAGGAGAAAAGCTCTTGGATTTTGCATATTAAATCACATGAATAAAAGGGCAGCATGGGTGACGTAGATGTCTGGTTTAAGAAATGTAATGGATCCTACTTGGTATGCACAAAATTGGCTGTTGCATTTTCTGCAGATTGTTGACTCAAGTCTGAAGATTCTTCAGGCCTAGAATGCTTTGCTATGCCTCAAGAACATCCCTTACTTTTGCCTTGGATAATTTATATGACACAAATAGCTTTCATTAAAGAAGGGGACTTTCCCAGACCTTTATTCTGATCCAAACTTCTGTCCCACAATTATCTTGTGGACATGTTGGAATGGAATATACATGAGAAGAAAAAGCACAGCTGCTGGCAAGACTTAAGTTTGTTTTAATTGGCCTTAAAAGTAAGGGTGGGTGGAAGGGGGACCATGAGTGACACACGGCATGTGCTTTCCTGCAATGAAGAAAAGACTTCAGATCAGCACAAATTTGAAGATGGACTCTGCTGGTTCAGCTGGAAACCATTTTCTCAGTTATTGTGAAGCTTTGAGTTGCAAGAGCTTCTGTACTATACATTGCACCTGGAATCCATGGTGCTCAATCCCTTTCAGCACCTGCCTTTGTCTATCCCCTTCCCAACTTCTAAATACTGTACATCATTCATTTACACTTCCTGAAAGTTGTATCTAACTTGTTTTTAGCAGTGGCAACAGCAAAGTAATTCAGCAGCTAAATTTGTCTCCCAGATTCTTTTCTGAGGAAGAGGCCTTAAAAGTGTTCTACTACTTTTTTTCTTGCTACTTAGTGAAAATGGAATTCCTATAATCACAGAATTTGTTTAGGGAATGCCACATATACAGCAAATCATTCAGCAGCACAGGCAGGATGTGTGCCCAGATCTTGCTATGAGAGGCAGAAACATCAATAGCAGAATACATTTCCAGCCTTTGAGAAATTTGCTGGATGCATGTGACCAGTAAGACTCAAGTCACAACATGGTGCTTAGCATTTGAAATTGTTATTACCGCTGCATAATTTGGTTCTATAGATATCACTGGGATCAAACTGTATTTCTTTTCTTTGCTTCTTCCTTTCCCCCCAGTAAACCATTTAGACTGAAAATTCTTTTAAGCTAGGTAAGCTGTGTAGCACCTGGGCATGTCCATGGGATTCCAAAATTAAATAACAATTAAACTTTGAACAAATAGATGGAATTGCATGGATGGCAAACTTCGCAAAGGAATTGCATAGACCAAACCTTTTGCATTCTCTCTTGAAGTCTTGCAAGGGGTCTCAGCTCCAGAATTTTGCTTAGTATGAAGAAAAATAAAATCTAGCTAGACAAAGAGGTTTCAGAAAAAAAGCAGCTGCTTAGCATTCCATAAAACAATGTACTGTGGAACAAACAGGATGCCTTCAGAATTGCAAAGATAATCTGGACAAACAATTTACAGCTCCCAGGTGCAGACTGAGTGATGTATCCTGCTCTCTTTTTCTTTTTAAAATTTTCTTCTTTTAGTTTTCCTTTGCATTTATACAATGCCTCTTCGCCTCTTCCATCAAAATTCCTACTGAAAGATTTAAGCATTACTATTCTTGTAGTCCCTATGTAATGAAGAATTCAACTAAAAATATTCAACAGAATTTTGATTTGGGACCTACATCAAATTGAAAAGCATGTTATTTCTTTTTTTATGTTGTGTGGATGTCATCGAAAAAGATGATGGTCAATATGCCTGATTTTCTTATTAATCCATTTTTAATTTTTAATAAGCCAACTGAATGTTTTCACAGATTGTATTTGTTCCTTAATCAGAATAGTGAAACCAATAATATCTCTATGTCAGCTGTCTAAACAAACACATTTTAGATGCTTGCATTTTTATTAGTCATCTTATCACTCTTTGAAAATGTCAGGATAACAGCATGTCTTTTGAATTTAAGAAGAAAATTGCCTCCAGTTCACAAACAAATATGATATTTATTGTAATTTAAAGCAGAGATCTAGAAAATTAATTTTTGTTGATGCATATGTGGTATTCATCTAATGTGGAAATTCATTTTCAACAAAGTCTGGGTCACAATCATGATAAAGTAAATACATTAAAACAACTTTTCTAATGCTTCCATAAAATAAAAAGCTATTATTTTGAGATTAAATATGTGGCTCCTTATAGAAACATGGAATCTTAGACTTGTATGTTGTTTCCTCTTCTTCCTTTTGGAAAATTGTATTTCAGAATGCCCATTGTTAAAGAAACTCATAGAAATTGCAAGCAATTAATTTCAAGGTTGATTTCTCTTCCATTCTCCCTCATCTTCTATTTTGCCAATAAACATGTTTGAGCCAGGTGTTAATTACAAGCACTGATAAAGCCGCAGAGCTGTTCTTGCTCTCTTGGGGGAAATGACTGGACTCAGCACTTTGCTGCTATGCTCCTAACTTATTTTCTGCTCTTCAGTTTACCCTTCTGATTTGGGATGGAGGGGTAGCTGTACTGTATTCCTGTACACACTGAAAAAAAAATTGGGAAAATATTCTAAATTGATATTTTTCACTTTACAGCTTCCATACATATTGGATATGTGTTGTAATTCCCAGTTAGCATGGCCACTTTCTAGGGATTATGGGAATAATGATGCAACATAACTGACGTGTTATTTATTGGGGGAGAAAAGTCTAGGCTCTTTAAGTTAAAGTGATCAGTTAACATGAATGAAATAAGCCTTCTCTTTAATCTCTTATCTGTTATCGCTACATCTGCAGAGTATATTTCTCCTATGTTATACTTGAAGGTAAGGTCACCAGAACACAAACAATAAGAGCGGGTGTTGTCCATTTTGAACATTAATTTCTTATGTATTTAACTCATATGGGTTTTTTAATAGGCACCGAATGACTTACAGGTGTTCCCAGGAATTTCTTACCCACACCTTCATCTCCTTTCTGAAGTTCATATTGGCTTGCATCACTGAATATACATACAATTGAATAATTTTGGTTTTAATTTTGATGTTATGTTCAATTGTCAAAATCATTGACAGACCTTGATATAATATGATTAATAAAATTAAAAAATATAATATGATTAATAAAATTTAGAATTAAAGTTGACTCACAATAGCCTGATAATTTAGGTACTGTTTGGTCTTTATTTGTACAAATACATAATTGACCTGTCTTTGTGCAAGTACATACACATAAATTTATCTGTATACCTAGAAACAATTAATGGAAGTATAACCTCTAAGAAGTAGAACACAGAAAGTCTAGTTCCATATCCTGGGTTAAGCTGTAACCCAGTGTGTTTCAGTTTAACTTGTTGTGTGTCCCTCATCCATCCCAATCTGCAAAGTACAGTATGATGTATCATCAGTGATGAACCTAGGCAAATAAAGTGATTTGTTTATTTTATATGTTAATATCACCCCAGTCAGTAGGATTGGGTAGGGCATAATAAACAAAACCATACATGACACAATATAAAATAATCTTTGATAAACAATGGCTGCACAACAGTTATATTAAGTGCTGAAAGTCTATTGGAATAAAAGCCTTTAGGACCTTTCTAAACAAAAGGAGAATCATACTTCTGGGGGCAGAATATTCCAGAGTATAGAGACTATGACTAAAAAGGCATTACAGGGATCTTATCATCTCCCATAGATCTCAGGGTAGGGGTTTTCATAACAGGGCCTGTTTTGATGACAAGATGGACAAAATCAGGTTTGGTAAGATTGTCCCAGATATTTGTCAGTAGCATGTTACATAAGGCTTTAGAGATCCTGACAGCAGTTTTAATTGGGCCTGTAAGCCAAGTGGTAGCCAGTGCAATTCCTAAGAAGTGATTAGCAGCCCAGCTGCTTTGGTCTATACAAGTTATAGCTTACATGTCATTTTCAAAAGCAGCTTTAAGTGGAATATGTTGCAGCGATCTAGTTGTGTGGTGATTGGGGCATGACTTACTATTACAAAAACATCCTGGTACAGTTAGGAACATAACTTCTGGGTGAAGATCCTCACTAATTCACAATGTCGACCTGCTCAAGTCATGAGCTTAACAATTTTGGGGGAGATAATCCCATCAAGCCCCCCGGTTAGGCACCACCTTGCTATGGTTGGGGGGCTTGTGTGCTCCAAAGAAGATGAGAGCCATGCCAGAGGTTCAACCATGCTGGACAGATCTCATCAGAGGAGCCAGACAAAGAGTGTCTCCCTCCCATAAACATATGAGATGTAATTTACAGAAATCTATACCGGCTCAGTTGTCACCCGGGTTAATAAGGACCAAGTAAATGTTGGGATTCCTGGACACCTAGTGAAAAATGGGTAACAGGACTCCACTGGAGAAGGAAATGGCAACTCACTCCAGTATCCTTTCCAAGAAACTCCCATGGGCAGTAACAAAAGGCTAAAAGAAGGCTAGAAGATGAGCCTCTCTGATGAGGAGTTACAAATAGATCCAGAAAGAGTGAAGTGGCTGTGCCCAAGCCAAAAGAAAGTTCACTTGTGAATTTGACTGGAAGTGAAAGGGAAGTCCAATGCTGAAAAGTACAATATTGCATAGGAACATGGAACATAAGATTTATGAATCAAGGTAAACTGGATGTGGTCAAATATGAGATGACAAGATTAAACATCAACATCTTGGGAATCAATGAACCAAAATAGACAGGAATGGGCAAATTTAATTCAGATGACCACTGCATCTACTACTGTGGACAAGAATCCCTTAGAAGAAATGGAATAGCCATTATAGTCAATAAAAGAGTGGGAAAAGCAGTACTGGGATACAATCTCCAAAACGACAGAATGATCTCGGTTCGAATCCAAGGCAAACCTTTCAACATCACAGTAATCCAAGTCAGTGCCCCAACCACTGATGCCGAAGAGGCGGAAGTTGACCAGTTCTATGAAGGCCTGCAACACCTTACCATGCTCACACCAAAAACATATGTCCTTTTCATCATAGGGGATTGGTATGCTAAAGTAGGAAATCAAAAGTTAACAGGAATAACAGGCAAGTTTAGCCTTGGAGCACAAAATGAAGCAAGGCAAAAGCTAAGAGAATTTTGTCAAGAGAACAAGCTGATCATAACAAATACACTTTTCCAACAATCCAAGAGGCTACTCTACACATGGATAACATCAGATGGTTAATACTGAAATCAGATTGATTATATTCTTTGCAGCCAAAGATGGAGAAGCTCTATATAGGCAGTAAAAACAAGATTTGGAGCTGACTGTGGCTGAGATCATGAGCAAAACTTAGGCTGAAATTGAAGAATGTAGGAAAAACCACTATGTCAATTGAAGAATATGTGGAAAATGACTATGCCAATCACTGCCATAAGTGATATACCTTATGATAGTACAGTGGAGGTGAGGAATAGATTTAAGGGATGAGATCAGGTAGACAAAGTGCCTGAAGAACTATGGACAGAGATGCAACATTATATAAGAGATAGCTACTAAAACGATCTCAAAGAAACAGAAATTAAAGAAAGCAACGTGCTTCTCTGATGAGATTTTACAATTAGCTGAGGAAAGAAAGAAAGTGAAAGGCAAGAGAGAAAGGGAAAGATATAACCAACTGAATGCAGATTTTCAGAGAATAACGAGGAGAGATAAGAAGGCCTTCTTAAATGAACAGTGCAAAAAATAGAGGAAAACAATGGACTGGAAAAGACTAGAGATCTCTTCAAGAAAATTGGAGATATCAAGGGATCACAACCAATTGTGGCAAATTCTAAAAGAGATGGGAGTACCAGACCACTTTACCTGTCTTCTGAGAAATGTGTATGCTAATCAAGAAGCAACAGTTAGAATTGGACATGGAACAATGAATTGGATCAAAAGTGAAAAGGAGTACGACAAGGTTATATTGTCACCCTGCTTATTTAACTTATATGCAGAACACATCATGTGAAATGCCGAGCTGGATGAAACACCAGCTGGAATTAAGATTGCTGGGAGAAATATCAACAACCTCAGATATGCAGACAATACCACTCTAATGGCAGCAAGTGAAGAGGAATTAAAGAACTTCCTGATGAGGGTGAAAGAGGAGAGTGCAAAAGCTGACTCGAAAGTCAACATTAAAAAAACTAAGATCATGGCAACCAGTCCCATCACTTTTTGGCAAATAAAAGAAATAGAAGCAGTAAAAGATTTTACCCTCTTGAACTCCAAGATCACTGCAGATGGTGACTTCATCCATGAAATTAAAAGATGCTTGATCCTTGGGAGGAAAGCTATGGCAAATTTAATAGCATATTAAAAAGCAGAGACATCACCTTGCTGACAAAGGTTCATATAGTCAAAGTTATGGTTTTCCCAGTAATAATGTATGGCTGTGAGGGTTGGACCATTAGGAAGGCTGAGCATTGAAGAATTGATGCCTTCGAATTGTAGTGCTGGAGAAGTCTCTTGAGGGTCCCTTGGACGGCAAGGAGATCAAATTAGTCAATCCTATAGAAAATCAACCCTGATTATTCATTGGGGGGACAGATACTGAAGCTGAAGCTCAAATACTTTGGCCATCTAATGCAAAGAGAGGGCATTAGAAAAGACCATGACTGAAGGCAAAAGAAAAAAGGGATGGCAGAGGATGAGATGGTTAGACAGCATAGTCAGTGTGATAGGCACGGGCTTGGGCAGACTCCAGGAAGTAGTGTAGGACATGGAGGCCTGGTATGCTGCCGTCCATGGGGTTGCAAAAAGTTGGACATGACTGCATGACTGAACAACAACAGATCCCATCAAGAGCACCAATATTGGAGCTAATATTCCTAGGTGTTTATTAATAAATAGCAAGTCTGTCTTGGTCGGGTTTAATCTGAACCTGTTTTCCTCCCTAAAAAGATAGATAAATTCTCTAAGTGATTGCATATAGATCTTAACATAGGGGAAAGTAGCCCTGAGGTATCTCACTTTGGACAGTAAAGGGGGGGCTGAGCATTCATTCGTTATAGCTAACAACTATCCACTCAGATAATGATAAAGACAAACCACGTTGTCTTTCAGAAGTGATAACTTTAGCAGTCTTCCTGAAAGAAGCATTAGCCATGTCCTAAATTCAGCCAGTCAATTCCTGTTTGGCTCCCCCAAGATTTCAGAAGAGACATGGATGAAGGTTAGAACAGAGTTCATCTACCAGAGAATCCTATCCACTCTCTCAAGGCCTCAAAAACTCAAAAAAATCCAAGATCATAACTGAAGAAACTGTCTTGCGAACCTCATTTAGTATCCAATTGGAATCAAAACATTGTCAATATGAATAACTTATCCACAAGACAACTTGTAAAAATCATGCAGACTGCTTGCAAATGTCTTTTCCTCCATTCTTCATTAAAAATAACATTAGTGAATTTACAAAAACTTCAACAGTTTCACATTGTCTCCAGCAAAGACATTATTTTCCTGGGACTATTTTTTCAAATGTTGTATTCTAAGGACCCAGGGCATATGAATGTGACATGACACTGGAATTGTTACCCCAGAATGCCCTGGAAGCTAGCTAAATGCTAATAGATAGGTTTCCATTCATCAGCTGCTTTCATGGCACTGATGTTGGAATTCAGGTGGGGTGAATACATTCTAAAAACGTACCCTGGGGTTTCTGGTATGTGTGCCAGAAATAATGAATTATTGAAATAAATTATTTCAGAATCACTGCTGTGAAGAGTGGTAGATGAAAATCTGTCCTTACAAGCCTTTAAAAATAGATATTCAGGGAATGACTGGTATTGGGCTGAATAATTTTTTGCTTGGAAATTAAAAGAAAAAAGTAATAGCACTCAAAGCCAGACAAGAAATATTTGAAGGCAGATATTTTAAAAATAAATATCTTAAACTTAAAAAGTTAGCATTAATTTCAAATATTTTTTTCACAACGAGCTCTGAAATTTGTCCCTGGTGGTTTGATTCATAAGCACATGGTAGATAAGGTAGGGATGAAAACAAAACCACATTGTTTTCTACCTTTCCAGGATATTTGTTCATGTATTTCACTGCGTCTGTTTTCTTTTTTTTTTAAGTCATCCAAGTATAAAGTTGTTATATATACATTCACCCAATTGGTCTTAACATGCAAAAACAATTTATTGCCCATCTATCAGTTGATGAAATTTGAAGTGGAAAAGAGCTTTACATTTGAATTGATAGCTAGACAAATATTTGGCTTACAGTGAAATAATTAGTTTTTTGCTCTAGATAAAATGAAGCAGAAAATCAGATTTATATCCTGACATTGTTGTTAGATTTGACAGATTAAATCAGGAAAATCAGTTAGGCAGTTAGATTATAAGCATAAAGTACACTACACTTTGACTATGTTTGTAATTTGCCAGAACTGGGAAGTGATTGGAAAGCAAGGTTCAATTGATATTTGTAAACCATCCCTATATTTAGTATCACTGTCACAAGTTGGTTCCAAATAGCTTATTTCTTTAGATATTCTATCTGTTTGGTAGAATGTCAACTCATGAGTGCAGCATCTTTGTCATGACATCATATGTGCGGTGGTGCAGCAGCTTAATGATGCCAGTTATATCGACCAGAAATGGCCGGCATTCTGGCAGTTCGAGCCGCAGCTCTGCATGATGGGGTGAGCTCCCATCACTCACCTCCAGATCCTGCCCACCAAACAGTTTGAAAGCACGTGAAAATGCACTTTCTGAAGGGTACTTCCTTCGGTGGGGGGGAAAGACCAACATACGACAGAACAGTGAGTCAGCGTAGGATGGAGCAGGAGCCTCAGAGGATGCCCCAGATGTGATCATTGCTGGCCAACCGAAGGGGGTG
>JANHZU010003439.1:62178-74398 GCA_032468055.1 Acrochordus granulatus
GTCCCCTTCTCCTCTTCCCTTCAATCCTTCCCAGCATCACAGTCTTTTCTAATGAGTCCTCCCTGCGCATTATGTTTCTTCTTAAAAATCTAGGCTGTTGCTGTAAGTTACTCAAGTTTTTATCCTGTTGAAATCAATGTTCAAAGTTGGCCAAAAATAAGCACTTTGCCTGATTTAGTAGGCTCCAGGACATTTCTTTGCATTATAGACAGGGAAGTTGGCAGTCATTAATCAAATTGAAAGACTTGATCTATTATAACATTCAAAACTCAGTTTTGCACAAAAGGTCCTGGTTACTGGCTGGCATTCAGACTAATGTGCTCATCCTCATTGATAATTAATTGTAAGTTCATGCCTAAAATATCAAACTATGGTATTTGTCAACATCTTAAATAAAATCTTCAGCACTCTCTGTTCTTTTCATCTCAGCAGAATTTGCATTCAGGACTGGATATTGTATCAACATCATAGTTTTCAATCTTTTTTTCCCCTAAAAGGATGTTATTTCTATCTCTCCTCTTTTTAACAGGATCATAATGCATAAAAATAAAATTTAGGAGATTATTTATTTTCATTTCCTCTCTGTTTTAAATACTCAGGGTTCTCCACTTGCATGAAATATTAAATTATCTTTGTAATCACAAATTGATAACATAAGTAATGTACTTCCTTTTCATCTCTGTCTAGAGCAAGGGGATCTGTGTTTATGGATTGGCACTTTTAATGGCAAAGCAAATGTTCCTCCAAACTAACTTTTTAAGATTTGCTATATACTGAGTTCAGAATTACTTCAGTTACTTTGAAAGCTTATATACTGTATGAAACCCTGCATTAAATTGAACACTGGTAGATTGCCATAAGTTATGCTGTTGTTTGGCCATTATCCTGCAATCTGAAGTTTGAAATTGCAAAATTTGTTACTGTGCAAATAGCAAAAACTGGGTACCCAGAGAGAGATGTTCTTGTCAGAAGTACCTAGTTCCTTATAAGGACAGAAAGGAATGGAGCTGGGGATCACATCCACCTAAGACCGCAGAGAGATGCTTCTGCTCAGAAGAGATAAAGTGCCTTCAGTATATTAACTTAATCTTTAAGGAAGTGTTCATAATTCAGCAAGAAACTGTAGGTGGAGAAGCCAAAGCTTTTGGGAGTTTGTAATCAGGTTTATTTTAAGAAAATAAGCAAGCCTATGATCATGTTAAGACTTTACACTATTATCAGAGATATGGAAAATGTGACTATGAAGAAACATCCATAGTGCTAATAAAGCGCCACCTCGGTGTTTAAAAATAGAATAATAACTCAAACAGGCGTTTTTTCTGTTTTTCTCCTAGTCTAATTGAAACAATCTAATTTGTTTATAGGAAGCATTTATAGCCAAGACATGGAGTTAATGAAATTCCAGAAGAAATAAAAATACTATGGGAAAGCATCAGGGAAAGAATTTCACTAACTAGAAATCTTTCAATTTGCAAGAATTACACATAAAAGAAAATAGGAGAAAAATGGAAGGCAATCATGTGCAAAATAATGCCTACAAGAAAGAGAACATGATAACACAAAATGGTACCAACACAAACTTGTTTATGTAGAAGGCCTTCTACATAGAAGTTAAATTTCTACACAAGATATAAGAATTATCAATAATTAGAAATATAAAAACCTACCTGTCCTTTTCTTAATTCCTATCAGGTTTTAAATATGCCACACAGATCACCAAGATAGGCAAGCTTACAGTTTTACCTGTCATGCTGGCTAACACATCTTTGCTAGACTTTTGCAGAAATGCAAAACAAAATAGGAAAGCTGCTTGATAGCAAAAAAGTGTGAAATAATTGTTTGTCTTAACTTACCCCTGAACCCATGCTGATATTAAGAACATCATGCATAAAAATCCAGTAGCTCCAGAAATAACCTATATTTGACCTGTTTTGGAAGTTACTGGGATATGTGAATTTTGAGAAAAGCTTTGGTGTAGATGTAGATGAGGATCCAAAACACGTGCTCTGTCATCTGGCTTGGAAAAATTATAAGCATGATTCTTATATTTGATAACTTTTAACTTCATATTTCTTGTAGATGGATCTGGGTTTTCTAATTAATTAAACATCACACTGTGTCTTACCCATTTTGCACAAAGAATACATGTGATCACTAGGAATTGAAAACAACTTGATGGCACATAATCATCACCATCATCCAATGTCTACTGAAATACTTTTGGAGTCCTGAAGCATTACTTCCATTACTAAATTGCTTTTATCATTGAGTATTCTCCTAACATGAGCCGAAGAGTACCTGTCTATCTGTTAAGCCCATTTGTTGTCCTACTCTTGGAGTGACAGACAAAAGTATTCCATATTTTGCGATTTCTTTAACAAATTCTGGTGGAACAGTTGGGTAATGCGGAAGGCTCGGAGCTCCAGCATTAATTTCTTTTGACCAAAGTTCTCTTTGACATTAGAATAATATTTAATCTGTTTTAGGTGGCCTGCATAATTAGCCAATGGTTGTTATTCAGTTGTTTTTTGAGCATATTGTATATCTGTATCTTCAAAGGGATGAAAAAGATTGTTAGATTAGTTTACATTTAAGTATAGTGAACATAAGTCTTAAATATTTTCTGCATTATATAGTGGAGCACTTGTAACGGAGATCTTCCTTTTCTTTTTAAATGGCATGAGGTTTATACCAGATCTGCAGTGATTATACTTGGAAAAGCAAAATGTGAAAGGGCCAAGAAATGTGTCGGTTTCAAACAGACACAATGATGTTTTTAACAGAAACACATAAGGACCTTATGTGATTATGGCTACAATAGCAAAACACTTTAAATCTTCAGCAGAAAGAACTTATCAAGTGTGAACAAGCAAATAGGGAACTCTAGATCTCTGTTACTTAAAATAAACATTTTGTCTTGACTCCTACACACACACACACCACACCATCCACACAAATCTAGTGCCTTGTTTAGCTAAAAAGCAGGAGAGCTTTAGTCCGTGTCTCAGTGAAACAGCAATTCATTTCCAAAGGGGGAATAGCTTATCTAGGTAATTTTTTCAGATATGTAAGTATTAAATAATTATTCTGCAGTGTTGCTTTCTTGACTTACAAATTGGGGGAAAAAATAGAGCTCTAATATTGTACATTTTTTTTTACAAATTGTCCATGAATTTTAGAAATTCTAAGAATAAGCATTAAGTTAGTTATATGTTTTGTAAAGCAAGGTACATGTTTGATTTGGAAGCCTCCCCCCATGATCAATACCAGCATTTTTTTACTTTCCTCCAAAGCTGAGATTTGAGAGAGAAAAAAGTTTTTTGGACAGTTGATGAGACTGTTCTTACGATTCAACTGATAATACTGTTTTAAACATTTTTCTGAGTTTATTTTAAATAAGACGTATCTAAATGCACACATTGCACAGATGTCCTTTCACTTTTACTGGTAGATATCTTGCTGGGGGCAAAGACTAATAACTGATGACTCACCTAATGTTTAATTTTCTCAAAGTCCGCTTATAATCTATCAAGAAAATTGTAAATACAAGGAAAACTGGCGATGGGCTTCCCTTAAAATATCCTGTTGTTGACTTGTTAAATACAAACTATATTGAGAAGTATTTTGTGCAAGCATTTCACAGAATCTGGGCTAGACATTCACAGGCATTAATTTAAATGGGATTAATTTCAATTTATCCTGGAAAGTAGATAAATTGCTGGAAGGAACATTCTGTAGTACCATTTTGCTGTATGTGACTGGGCAAGTGTTTAAATAGGTTGAACATGTTTGATTTAGACTTCTTGTATGAGTTTCAGAATTTTATCTAAATGAGAAATTCTTTCCCCCTCATGGGCACAAGAGGACAGAAGGGAAATGATTTTCACTTTTTAGACGCACATATCAAAAAACATGTCTCCACCAACACTTCCTGATTCACACTGCCATCTCAAATAAGAGCCATATATTATTGTGATGTCTGGCTCTTGCCATATTTTGCTTGGCTTTTCTATTTCAGAGGGAAGCTCACTAAATTGCCACAAGTTTGTGTAAAGGAATTGGATGTGGATTGGCAACACTGCGAGTTTCCAGTCCATCTTGATATATGTTTACCTTTCGTGGGGAGCCATATTCTAGCCTTCTTAAAAGCAATGGTTCTAGTGCTGGCCCTGTTCCCTTTCTGTGGCCACAACCCATGATTAAAAAATCTTGCAATTCTATTACTGGAGATTCTATCAGAAATTTCTGAACAGTGTCTGGTTTCTCTGTTGGCTGCTTTGTACTGAATGAAAAAGCCTGGGGGTGTGGGCATTTCTCACCTTAAATCCCTAAGAAATTTGTTTAACATTGATTTAGCATTCAACAACTTGAATTCACTTGTCCATTTATTATTTTATGTTTCTGCTGACAGCAGTGCCATTTTTATTGATTTGAACTTCCCAATAACAAAGGCTGCAGCCTCTCCTTTCTTATATCCAATGGATTTTCAAATTATTTCCCTTATGCATATTATTCTGAAATCTTTTGAAGCAACCTTCTTGGGCCAGTTTTGAGTGGGAATGGATAGGAACCCAGCAAAATGATAGTGCTTACACAGCCCTAATCTTTCTTCCATATATCATACATTAACATATGAAGTCTTTGTCCTTATTAGTCTCCTTTTGTAAAACAGGAACAGTAGTGTTTCATGATGCTACAATTAGTCTTAAGACAGGGTGATGTGATCTCAACTTAAGATTTTGGGAGTGCTGTTATACTGCTAGCTGATGAATGCTCCCTAGACTTCTCTTGGCCTCAGTTTCTGCTGTGGTAGGGCAATCTTGTGCGATGGATATTGCAAATTGAACAAATGAACAAAGCATTTTTCAAATTAAAATGCTGCATAAATGATAAAATATGAGCAGCAGTTGCTTCCAAATCATTACTCCCTTTCCTGCTGACACTGAATTTAAAGTTAGCATTTTTTCCATACTGGCACCAATCAAGGAAAATAGACTCTAAAGCAGTGATTGCCTTTTTTCTTTTTGGCAACTGAATCAAGACTTGGCTCTAACCTAAGAGAAAGCAAGACCCTAATGGGGCTAATTGACCCTTCATGTGATTTTTTTTCTAATTACCTAGCTCGGTGATGGTGAACCTATCACACGTGTGTCAAAATTTCAAATTTTGCTTGTTGAAATATCACAATGTGTGCAATTATGTGAACTTTGGCATAAATTCCTTGGTTTGATTATGAAAAGGACATCAGACTTAAAAACTTTATGACCCAAGCTTTTCATATAAAATCATTACATTTTGAAGGATGAAAGCCTATTAATATGATAATTTTAAATGTAAGAGAACGTATTTTGAAGTAGTCTGATTTGTAGTAGTGTTTTAAATAGAATAAACTTTATTGGGGGAATTAACACATAATATAGTTGTCTCTCTGACTGCATTTTCTAGCTGGAGCTGAAGCATCAGAAAATTTTTGATTGTTAAATGCAATTTCCAGATTTTGCAGAATCCATTATATTTCTAATCTAAGGAAAGAATAGATCATTTAATAATGCAACAACAACAAAATGAACTGGATGTGATGAATTAATGGAAAAATAAATGAGACAGCATTGAGGGAAATGCAGCAGTACTGATCTTTAAATCAGAACTAATTATACATTTTATTGTCTGTGTTTCAGTGTACCATTGATCACAATTAGTGTATTCACTGCCTCTCTGTTACTGTGCATTACACACATCAATAAAAATGAAAGAAAACAGATGAAATGAAATAATTTTACACAAACACAATCATCATATTAATAATCCCTGAACAACCCAAATTCTATTCCCCCCTCCATCCACAATAGACAAATCAAATGAAATTAAACAGAGGCTAGAAGTCTTTCAAAAGTGAAAAACAATTTACAAGAAAAAAATTAAAAGGAAAACTCAGAATTCAAGCATTCCACAGATTGTTCAAAATGACTGAAAGCCTAGTTTAACTTCCATCCATTTAATCATGTGATCTGAAAACAATTTTATTTTTTTACTTTATAGCTAAATCAAAAGAGGCTATTAAGGATCTGAGAGAGCCATAGTTAATGTCTACATTCATTGGTGATGCAGATGAGGCCTTTTAAAGCTTTCTTTGTGCACATTTCATGCACAAATGGACCTGCATCTGCACAGGTGGCTTTTGCACTGAAATGAACGAGAAAATTTTAGCCATTGTATTGAACAGACTACCCATTAGGAGTCCCTGAACACTTGAGGCATTTCTGCCTGCTCTGATTCGTTATTCTGGCAAAATTACCATGGATTTTAATGAGTCTGGGCTACATATATGGGTAGAAATCTAGTATGAAATTTTATGTGAATAAAAAATTCTGTCCCCTTTTTTGCTTTATTCAGTCAGTCATTATATGGTGATACAATTAGTTAACCCAACGCATCCAATGTATCTCATGTTTTTGAAGTTTTAGAGTGATCTTTTTTTTTTTACACAATTGATGTTCTGGTCTTTCCATTTGATTAATGTTCTGAGCAAGTCATTACCAATTCTCTAATTGTATGACTTAAGAATTCTGGGATTTTATGAATGTGAATTCATACAGCCACTTTACTCACACAGGGTGTTTACACCATTATACATGCAAAAATGGATCATGGTGATAGAAGAATTGTATCAGCTAACTGAATAAAGGGGAAATCTGAACTACAAAAGTATATCACTTTTCTATATTTGAGAGAAATACTTGGAAATACGTCTAGATTTTTTTCAGTTTTGACATCCAACAGTACTGCTACAGTGATAATGCAAAATATATTTTACATTTACAAAATATATGCCTTTCCATTTTACCAACTGGAAATGGATAAACCGGAGACTCTTTAAATATTGTTGAATATCGCTCCCATGGTTCTGAACTACTGGCCATACTGGTGGGAACTGGAGTCCAATAATATCCAAAGGGCCATAGATTCTCCATTGCTACTCCAGGGAACAGCTCCTTAATCATTATAAGCATGGCTATATTTTTATGGCATGGAAACCATAAATGGCTTTTGTCTTGCATGGAAACCATAAATGGCTTTTGTCTTTTCCTAATTACTTGTTAGTTTTGTTTTTCAGAAATAGACTGATTGCATACTAACCACTACAATAACAAAATGTTTATATGACCATTTTTAAGGTGTAAACTCTGTACCACACATAGCTCTTCACATTGTTTCCATGTGACAAGGAAAGCAGCAAAGACATGCACATTTTTACTTTTCTGGTATTCAGATTCTATATTTAGTTCAAAAGAAAAATGAATTATTTCAATAGTTTCATTCTTTCTAATCCCCTTTTAGAATTGCCTGCTTTAGATATTTCAGGAGTAGTGGTGAGGGAGCTCTGATAAATGAAAAAAAATTAGAAGGGGGTGCATGAAGAAATCAATAGACAATCAGTTACAAAATAATCATAGTTTCACTGTCTCTGGATGATATTTCTCAAGTAAAACTTTGTTTTGGTACATTAATCTGAACATTGATGAGAGCATTATTGACATGTACCCATCAATGACTACAACAATACTGATATTTTTAATTAATGAAGATAAATGCCAATTCATTGCCAGACAATGCAGATAGTATCACTTTTCTTGCGAGGACCCTTTGTTGTTCTGGAGGCCAAAGAATAGTAGAATTTTTTAACTCTAGCACAGAAGAGTAAATTTGAATTAGAGTATTCTGATGGTGGGCTTCCACAGAGCAAGAACTGGAACACAAGAATAAGCAAAGCAAGGGACCAAAGAACTGGCATCTGGAGCACATGCAGCATAAATATTCTGGGTAAAATGAGTGATTGAAAACAAGCTCAATGATGTTCTGGTGATTTAGGGTCCAATACAGTTATTCATACTTAAAAATGATCAATATTAAATCCCAATTAGTTCCAACAGTCTAATCATAAATGGGCTTAATTCATCCATATCTCTGTGGTGGAGAATATGCTAACATGTCAATAGTTTCTCTAAATCAATTCATGGAATCACCAATGAAAATTTTTACAGGGCTGGATAAGCTTTTCCCTGAGACCTCAGAGAACTACTCTCAGTGAGAGTCCTGGCCTAGATAGGTCACTGGCTTGACTCATATAAATGACTTTCTGTCTGTCCTATGTTTGCTGGTAACAAATATCTTTCTACATGATGAAACTTGCACAGATTCTTCCCTTTAAAATGTAGGTCTTTCTCTAGCTCTTGGTTATTGCTTCTTAGGAACCTTATATGGAGCAACAGAATGAATACCAGCCATTTCTGGACTCTCATCCTGTTCACTGAAAAGAAAAGACATGGAAAAAAACACACGTCTTCAACGGTCAGTCAGCTTCACTATCACTATTCAATGCTATATTACAGATTATGGTTTGCTTCATTCATGCAAAGTGTTACAAGTACAATGAAAGCATTCCCAAACTGGAATATGAGAAGGAGCATAGCAGCAAATATTGGTAGCTGGAAAGGGCATGGGAGGAAACTGCAATTTATCTGGCAAAATATGTCAAAAATACAGAAAAAAAATGTTAGAGGTGGATATTAGGGCTTTGGGCATGAGTCTATAATCCACAGTTTGGAGAAAATGGAGAACTTGTTAAATATGGTTTAGGTGGCTATTTTTCTTTCTAGGAGGATGCTGGTCACAAATAGAGTTCTCAAAAAAAAAAAAAGGAAAGAGATTTCTATGGTATAATAGCATCTGAACAACCAGGCAGTAAAAGAGAAATAAAAGCAAAAATAAAACAAAAAACCCAAATAAAACTACCCTCCCCACAAACAGCATGGGGGACTTTGGATTGTGTTGCTCATTCTAGACTCACATGTGTCATTGAGGGTGGTGATTCAGCTTGTTCTTGAGTTAATGAAGAAGGCAACAAAGATACTGGTAATAAAGTCAAGAACTCCCATTTAAGTCATTCACCCAGTATGATATAATTTAAAGTTGGCTGTTGGTCTTTTCAGACAACCCCCTTTGAAATCCAACTGCTCTTTAGAGAGGGAAGGGAAAGGGAAATACAACGTAACTTCATCATGACCCTGTGGGCTGAATTACTAAGATGGCCTTGCATCCATGTCTCCATTGCAATGCTGCTGCTTCTGGTGAAGACTCTTGCAGATTTCAAACTCCTACCACAAAGCTACATTCCATCAATAGGTAAGTGAACATGGCAAATGTCTTTTCTTCCTCTGTTCAATAATATTAGATCTATATCTATATATCTCTCTTTCTATATATAGATACATATAGATACTATCTTCAGAAGTTTCTTTAGAAGCCCTTTATGTGGCAGTAGGCTTCCAGAGATGAGAATAATATGTACAAGAGCCAGAGCAGCACAAAGAGGCATGAGGTCAGAATCTTGGCAGTCCGTGGCCCACCTAGCTCACCTCCAATCTCTGGTCTTCGCCGATAGAGAAGCACGCCAACACTGATAAAAGCAAATATAGTGAAGAGGGTGACAGAGAAAGCCAAGGTGCCTGGCTGGACTGCGAATGATTCCCCATTGGCTGCATGGTAGATTGCAGCAATGGACCAGGCTACACCGATTCCCAGGAAAACATTCACAGCGTTGCTACCAGTGACGTTACCTATGGAAGCATCTGCATATTGATCTTGTGTTGCTGCTACTTTGCTGGCAAACGTATCTGCAAAGTGAAAATAAGCATTATTTTTTATCTTGTACTGTTGCCCCTACTTTCAAACAGCTAGGCATTTTAAGTTTTATAAGGGAAAGGAAGATAGATTCTTCGCAAATTTTTTGCTTTACATGTAAGCATTTACAGAAATCAAATGCTGAACCAAGTTTTATGCCTGTAGTTTTCAAGCAAATCTGTTTTTATAGTTTTATTTGGCAAATGGTTGTTTAGCAATAGCAGGACAGTACACTGACAATCTAGCCCAGATCAAAGATGTGGATAGATTTCAAACTTGCATAGTCTAGAATGATGTTCTACCAACCTTAGTTCAGTGGCTTTTCCCCCTGTGGCCCCACTAGTAATTACACATCATTTAAAATCAACTTGGCTAAAAGAGTTAATGGCAAACTGAAATCTGAAGTTTCTGTTTGGCAAGCCTCTGCCCATTAGATTATGAAAGCGCCACATTTTAAGCCAAGTATCTGTTTTTTCAAACTAATATAACCCTAGCATCTAATCCTGTGGTCTGCGGATTTTTTTCCTCAAACAAGCTATGTGCTATCATCCTATCTTCAATTCTGAAATTTCTCCAGGTCTTTACCTTGGCCAGGGTGGATATTCCCCTCTGCAGTTCTGTGGGGATGCTATAAAATATCCCTCTACATTAGCACATACTGTATGTCCTATGAGAATGGCTCTGTAGAGTCCCACGTTCCTCTTCTGCTTTTTTTCCCAGGGAATCTTTCTGAACCATTCTGAAGAAATACCTGGCACAGAATACGAAGCTTATTTGTGGCTTTTTCTGTTTGATCAGGACGGATGTACCCTGTTGCTTGATTAAGTGCCTCTCTTTCCTCTATTCATCTCACTTTTTTTTCCAAGTCTGAAGCACCTGCAAGGCGCTTTGGTTGTGAGAGGATTAGCCGGTGACATCACGTTGCCCAGGGGATGCCCAGGAGGCTCCTTTCACATCCCTGTTATTTTTCTGATTGAGATGCTAACTATTTATCTACTCACATTTGCATGCTTTCGAACCATTTGGTCAGCAGGAGCGAATGATGGGAGCCTGCCCCGACACACAGTGGCAACTTGTCAGCCCTAGCGTCTCAACCACGTGAGCCACCACGCTCCCTTTCATCTCACTTATAACCACATAACAGCATTAACTTAGTGATCATTATTATTATGCTATTTATTGTATTTTATGATTACTTTTTATTTGCATCTATGAATTTCAAATATATGTGGTTCAGTATTTTAAATATACTGTTTTCTGGCTATAAAGCAGTAATACAGATTAACTAGACCCACCTAATCCCAGTAGTTCAGATATTAAAGGAATTGAAGTAGCAATAACTAAAAGGGGATCACAGCATGTGTTTGTATTTCAAACCATTTTTGTCTGTAACTGTAACTGCTCCTGCACCTACAGCTGCAATCATTGGAGAAGAAGTGATGCACGGAGAAGCAGAATCCACAACTTCATCTTGCACCTTTTTCCTGCATAGGGTCTCCTTTAGAAGCTACATGGAACTGTTCTGTCTGACAATACAAACAAACCTGTTTTGCAAATTTTTCTTTACTCTCTCCTCATCCTTCCTTCTCTAGAACAATCATCTTTTTTCCAGTAATAATGATACAGCTGTTCACTAACAAACACCATGATGATACAATAACTGATTTAAAGTATAAATTGGGACTATGGCTCCTATCTCTGGTTCATGGTTAACATTAATGATAATGAAAAGCAAAATGTAACATGCACATGCATTGTCTTATAATAATACAAATTCAGTAAAACAAGTTTAAGAGACTAAGAGGCTCACACTTATAGTTCATACTTAACCAGTTTTCTGAAAACTATTGCTTGATGATGCTAAGCTCTAATGGGTGCGAAGTACAATGTTAAGCCATGACTGGCAGGATCACAAACCAAAAGTACAGATCCATTATGGCTTAGCTCAAAATGTGAATCAGCTCAGGAAGTGGCTTATGTAAAACAGACATCTAGTGAGTTCATGATAATTGCAACTTCTGAATCAGTTCTGAGGACAGATAGTTTAAACTGCTTCCATATACATAGTGAAGATTTCTTAGTCATCCAGGTGGAGTTTGTCTGGAGGTTTAGTCATGGGAACTGGACTTCTTTTCTTTTTGTCTTAGAAATGTTTTGCTGCTCATCCAAGCAGCTTCTTCAGTCAAAGAAAAAAGTTTTTCAGGGAACCCCATATATGCCTTAGGTGGACAATAGGGGGATGGGAGTACACAGAGGATTGTTCAATGCCTACCTCCTCCTTTCTTGCTGTTCTTTCATATTCCTGCATCAATTTCAGGGTTTTCCCCCCAAAAATGTATGGCAATATGTAGGTGAAGATTTCTCAGTCCCATCCTCCTACTGTCCACTTAACAAGCCCTTCCAGGTGGGATGAAGAAGACACATATGGGGTTCCCTGACCAACTTTTTTTTAGAGTAAAGAAGCTGCTTGGATGAGCAGCAAAACGCTTCTAAGAAAAAAGAAAAGATGTTCAGTAGCCATGACTAAACCTCCAGACAA
>JANHZU010003439.1:100388-113150 GCA_032468055.1 Acrochordus granulatus
ACAAAATGGCAGAAACAGTTAATATCAATGGGCTGAATTAGGTTTCAATAATGATTTTAATACTTAGTGGAGTTAGATTCTGTTAGAAGTGACATCTCTACTAATATAGTGCACTGTAATTTCTATTTCACTCAGAGTTATGACTAGTATAAATGTCCACTACAAACCTTTTGGAAAATCTGTGAAATAACTCATGCTATGGAACTCAAATTTCCATCTGAAACAACCAGCATGGACGCTGATCTGGGATAATGGGAACTGGAATCACATACCATACAGAAGATTGCAGGTTACACATTTTTTGACTTCTTACATTTTCAGAAACAAAGAGAATGAGGTACTAGTCTTTGTCAATACTTTAGTGGTCCCCTTCTGATTAGTAATCTCCCAGTGAAAATCATTTTCCAACTACAATTCATTATTTGGTTAACCAAATCTAGTATGATATATGAACTTGGCATTCTGGCTTCTCCTTTTTCTCTTAAGGAATCAGAGAACAAAGACTTGATTTGATTTAACTTTATTAAACACTTCATTCCTTAGATGGATAAAACCTGATTCCTGTCTTTACATATAGCTTTTTCACTACACCCACTCATAGATGAGTGTCCATATTGCTAAGCCAAAAATTTTTAGGGTTTGGTATGACATGCGAGGAAGCCTTCTGTCTGACAAGTGTTCCAGCAATCCTTATGAAAATGAAGGGAATGTAAAAAGGTGCCCTTTATTGCCTAGTAAGGTACAGTTACAAAGATGGGGATGGAAGGCTTCTTAAATGATAAAAGCTGTTTTATAAACATTTTGTTGATAAGAGTCAAATGGAAAAATTTTGCTTCACAGTAGTGCTGAGAGTTAAATTCTTGGGAAAAATGGTGACAGAAGCTCAAAAAGAAATAAAACTGGTTTAAGAGTTGCATCACTCTTAGGATACGTGTTCAACTTATGTTAAGTTTAATATTTCCAAATCAAGATAATAATATATTTCTGATATTCTTCTCTGCATAGATAAGAATTTCTTGTAGATTATCATTTAGTAGAAAGATTTTACATGACAGCACTGCCTTGTTTCGTAATAATGATAGGACTAATAATATATTTGAGACAAATACAACTGTTGCTGGATATTGCAAATTTTTTCTCCTCTCAGTCCCAAGAGAAAGATCTTCAAAGACAAAAAATGTGTTATTTTTTTCTGCTATATTTGCATATCTTCTCTATATTACAGTTGCAATTTTTATAGAAAACGTATCATTAATTCAGAACTCAGTCTAGCTTACTATGGTCTCTGAACACCCAGGCAAATGATTCCTTATAGAACTCAAAAGCTATTTATCATTTACCCCAATAAGAATTAAGTGATTTGTCAATGGCAGTCCATACATAAGATGAATGACAGTTTATTTCAGGCACTAGATGGACAGCTGATACTATTTAAATACCTATTCATATTTTTATCCCATCTTTTTTTAAGGTATATCTAGATTTTTTCCTGTAAGGATATGCAAGGGCTGAAGACTAAGGTCATTCAATGAACTGTATGTGTTCTCTGTCTAGTGGAACATCATCAGAGATGTCCCAGTTGCTTCCTTTCCGTGTCTTGCATTTAAATTCTCGCACAACTATAATGGGTAGAAGTCCTTTTATTTACTTAAAATATTGGGAAAAGAAATCTGAATGACTAAATGCTTTACCTTTGCATAGATTTTGTGCAAAATAAAATGTTATGAAAAATACAGCTGAAGATAATTTGGTACCAAGCTTCTTAAAGATACCTTAACAACTTCAGCCACCAACATATTTTGTTGGTCATTATGCTTGGGTCCATATTGTCAACAGACTGGAAATATCTTAAAGCACATCAACATCTAATTTCTCAAGTTAAGCCTTCAATTAATTTTCAGAAAATATTTTTTTAAAAAAATATAAGTTTATTAGCATGAAACATGTGATGTTAGGTTTGTGAGAATGAACCTATGATCAAAAAGTGCTAGTTATTTAGAATGTGGATGTGAAAGAAATTGAGATGTCTTACCATTCAAACATTTCCCTTCATTATAAAAGCAATGAGAAGAACAAGCCAAGATGTTAACAAACATAATGCACAGTGCCAACATTTTCTAAACATCTCTTGGTTCAATCTATATTTACTATTGCTTTAATATGATGGCTGTATATTTCTGATCTATAACAGCTCTTTCACTCTTTTTCAGGATTGAGGGGTCAAGACATGCAACTATACTCTGTAAGTTCAAGGTGCATTATATTCTTAAAAATACCACTTCCCTAATATTTTGGGTGATTTTGTATTGTCAAAGTAGCTTGGGTCTTTAGAGAAAGGACATGTGATGCTTCTGAGCCCAGATATTCAAGATCCTCTCCAGTCCTACAATCAGCTGTATATTATTCTGTTTATCCAAAATAAAAACTCATAATGTTTTAAATCTGAATAGATTGAATTGCAAAATATTATAAAATTATAGTTCAAAACAAGAAAAGGTAGTAATGATTAAGGGAACTGCTTTATACAACCCCCAAGGAAATTAACAAATCCTCATGAATTTTAATAGGACTCTTGCAAGAGACAACCTTGATGGGCTAGCTTAGTTTCCTTCCTGTGTCACAGATAGGTCTGTCTGATACTACAAAATACATCTTTTAAATTTTTGTGAGGCCCCCAAGGAGATGAACTATAACACTTTTATATTAATCTTTGAAAGCCACAGATTAAACTAACTTTCTTAATACCAAAATAGAGCTCCAGCTGGATCACGCTAAAAGGCCATCTTATTCACCATCCTATTTTTATACACAATGGCCAACCAGAAACCCATCCAAAGCCTACAGAAAAGGCAATGGGGGCAACTGACTTCTTCACATCTTTAACTGCTAGCTATTGATATTTTATTTTATGTTTGCTGGATATATATCTCATTATTCCTCAAAGAGTGTAAAGTAATGTACAGGTAGTCCTCACTTGTGACTACAACCGGTATCAGAAACTTGCTTGCAAAGCAGAAAATCATGTGACCACGATTGAATTCACAACCTTACTTTCCCTTCAGTCATTAAGTGAAGTGATTTTCACTAAGTGAAAAATCATGTGACTGTAAATTGGGATTTTACTCTTGTCTTCCATGTTAACTCTGCTTGTCACAAATGAAAATGTACATCAATTATTAAACATGAGAATGGGGATCACATGATTGTGGGATGATGCAATGTTTGTAAGTGCAAGAATGAGTCACAAAGTGAGTACCATCATAACTTCAAATGGTTGCTGCATGAGGCAGTCGGTAAGCGAGAACTACAATACAATGAATACATAGTATTCCCTCAACCTTCCCCCCCCACCTCCATCACTATATGAGGTAGCTGAAAGTGGTCTTAAATTTAGGTCACTTTGTTTGAAGCACAACATTTTGACCACCATACCACACTAGTTCTGGGGGCAATACATATTGCTAGCAAATAATTGATAATTAGATGCAGTAGTAAAAAAAATCAGATTTATCAAACTAGAATTGTATCTTTGAGCAGAAAGATAATTGAAAATTCATACCTGTATTTGTGAAGCCACCTAAAGGAATGCCAAAATAGAGAGAAAAAGAAATTAATATTTGTTGCACTATGTATTACTTATATAATTGAAGCTTTGCTGTAAATATAAATTATATATTTCCTAATAGGAATATGATCAGAGTGTATTTGTGGTATATGTATGGCTTGTCAATTAAAAGATTATCTCAATTTCCCAAATATGAAGATCAAATAAAAAGTAGAAAATCACACCCTGTCATCTATAATAGGTTGAAACATATAATTAAGGGCAAGATTAGAAATTAAGAATAATCTTCTCTAACTTGTTTTTCTTCAAATGGGTTGAGACTACAAATTTGAAGCAAAAATATATTGCATTTGGAAGATGTTTTCTTTGTAAATCTTTTTGGTTGTTTTAAAAGTTAATGAAGTGAGCACTTTATAAGCAGGAAATATATATTTTTTCTTGCAAATCATCCCAGACCATTTTCCTAGATCACTCTGGTATCCTCCAAATGTGCTGAATATCAGTTATGTCCCCTGCAGCCAGCGTCCTGGTTGCAAATGGAGGCTACAATCCAGTATACTTAGGGGATGTTGGGTGCAGAAGCCTGTACTGAGATCTCAGAATAAAAAAGACCTCAAACAGCAGGGCTAAAAAATACAATATGCTAAAAAGCCGCCATGTGATCTGATGGCAACATTTAATAATATACCATCTGTTACGTATTCCATTTTCTCAAAAGCATTATGACAAACTTTCTTGATTCCTTCACATTTTGTTTTGATAATGTCTATTCAACTATATGAAGCAGTTTCTTCTGGGATAGATATGTATGTCCGAGACCTACTTTTGTTGTTCTGTCTCAACAGAATATGTGATCTGACTCTAATATAGTAAAAGAAGGGGGCTGGCAATGATACATAAACTCAGGGAAATATCCTGAGTATGCTAAGGTTATATGATTGCCTTTCCCAACTGTACTTGTCCATTATGTTGCACTTAACTCCTGTAAAAGTCAGCCAAATTATGGATATTAATTTGATATAACTGAGGGTTATTTCTGTAGCAGAAATGTACTTTACTTTAAAAGACATATGTAAATAGATGGGTCTGTTATGTTTAAAGCAGTCCTCTAGTGCCATTGCAGACAAGGATATCTGGTTAAGAATCATGGAAATTATAGTCCAAAATACTTATTGACACTGGTGAAAACCAATTTAAAGGGTATGCTTAAAAAGGGATCTATTATGTCATTCTGTAAAATATATACAAATAAAAAGAGATATTTGCTGTTCATTAATGTACTAAAAGAAAGACAGAATACAGTGTGAATCTTGGTTTCTGGCAACAAGCTTTTTGGGTAAGAACTTGTGATCAATTATATAGCATCTTATACTTTTTCAGTAGATCTTTCCTATCTAAATTTCAGTCAAGGGCACACTGAATCTGAAGGATCATTTTCAAGCCAGTATATGTTGAGAATGAATTTTATGCAAAAAAATAACTTTTTTGACATTCAACAACTGACATAAATTATTTTTAATAATCTTTAAGGGAGAGCTTTCTGAATCTTTCGAGAAGTACAAAGCATTAAAGAAATTGAAAAAAATTACATAAAATACATTGATTGATTCCCCCATATGGAAAAGAAATGCAAGAAATGCAATGCTTACCAAGCTCATTCAACAATAGGGCTGTGGAGAAGACACAGAAGGACAAACACAGAAGAAAAAAATGAGCAATGAAAGTAAAGAGGACATCCACAGAAAAGCCTCAGATCCAGGAGGCCAGAAAGCGCAGATCTGCAAAGCTGCAGGATGCCACTACTACAAAGAAAAACAGCATGAGAAATAACAGAAAGGACACATTTCATGGGAATAAGCTGTGAAATTGTGGGAAAATATTAAATGCATTGTTTTGTTTGGTGTAAAAGACAAATCTTAAATTCATGTTCCCAATTTTTAAGTCATATTCTTGGATATATGCAAGAATCTTAATTTTGCTTCATTGACAGTTCTGCCAGAGATTGAGGAAATAATATGTCACAATGAATATCTGTGAGTATTGCCTTTTATTCTGAAAAAAAGCTTGATGAAGTCATTCTTATGCTGGAATTATAATGCTAAAGGAATGTCTCTATATGTGCCTTTGTCATTTCTAGGCACAAGGGTTCATCTTGCATCTGAACAATTGGAAGAGTTCTGTTGTAATGAACAGGGCTACTATAAGTGGATTGCAAAAATCCAAATTAGCTGGAAGCAGAGAACTAGGCTTCCCTATAGTGATTTGCTGCCATTTAATGGTCTTCTGGATTTTTAAAGCTCAGATCTGATAATAAAGAACGTAGAGGCTTCTGCTTAAGAACACAGCCTCAGTTGGAGGATGCACTGGGAATGTGAAATAAAACAAGCATTAGTATTTTGATTGATAATGCTTGTTCTTGTCTTGTGCCTTGATTAGAGAAAAGGGTTGAAAATATATTCTCTAATATGCTTGAAAGCATCTCTGGATAACAAGTAAATATTTCAAAATAAATTGTACAATTGACTCTTCGCACTTAGAATCATTCTAGTTTTTCAAACATACTCACTTATGAAAATCTGGTATACTTCTACAATTGGAGACAAATTATAGCTTTTAAGACAACTGAGACTAATTTGACAGAAGTTTTCTTTCCAATGATTACATAACTTCAATGTACTGCCCTCCAAATATGATGTGCAGCGATCATCTGCAATTAATTATTTATTTAATTAATTAATTATTACAGTTAATTACCTGGAAGTTTGGGATAGGAGTGTTGCAGCCCAACATAGCTGGAGGCCAGCTGGGGAAAGACTGTATATAACAATTTATTTTAGTTTTGCCTCTGGTCAAAAGATTTGGCTAAGATTTGAACGAATATATAGAAGTTATTTCAGCAGAGGTAAAAATTGGATGAATATACTTATTCAAAGCATGGTTTCCTCTTTCATGATTTCAATTATTTGAAAGAAAAATAATCAACCAACCATGCTTGATATCAGGGACTCTGTATTTGCAATTGGAAGAAACAAGGAGTTTCTAGGGTTAAACATGTATTGTTGAACATCTGCACTTTATAAAACAGTTTTTTTAAACCAAGGATGCCTTTGTTTGGAATTGTAATGTGACAAGCAAAGAAGCTTTTCAAAAAGAACACTGGATTAGGTCTTCTCTCATGCTACTTGGTGAGTAAGACAGAGCTGACTCTGCTCCTGGCAACTTTTCTAACTATTCTAGGGAGATCTGCTCTATATTTAAGAACAATTTTGCACAAAAAGCCTACTGAGTTTCCAGCATCAGTGCTTCCTTTTAATCTGAAATTCGGAAGCTTAATTCTTCAGGATATGAATATCATATACTGTATAGTTACTTTCTTTAGCCAAAACAAGATAACTCCTGTTTTTATTCATGTAGAACCTGTTTTTTTAAAAAGAAACAACTGATCTCTTGTAAAATATTCCTGAGGGGTATTTTGGGAGCAGTTAGCACTTTTGCATTAAGTGTTGCTTCAGGAATCAGTTTCATCAATTTTTAAATTGCATTTTACTTACAGCATTTACTTCTAGACTTTATTATGCTGCAGAGTACTTTTGTTCCAGAAAACTCATGTGAAGTATGTCAATACAGAGAACCTCTTACAGGTACATTGGTTTCTCTGAATGAACTTCACTAGACAAGCAATCTTTGTTGCACATCAACATATACACTGGAGTATATCTGTGGGATAGCCTTCCTTGTAATGTAACAAATTGAATGGACATATAAGTAACAGGTAACTCAGTTAGTTATAACTATGTGGGCAAAGAGTGAAAATAAATTTATATATCTGCCTTATGTGTTAGAAATTATATTCACATTAAGTGAAGTGTTTGCAGGATCCATCCATCAAATCTATAGTATGTTGCTGTCCTCAAGGAATAGACAGCGAGGAAAGAAAATATTTAAAACACAATATTCAACTGATAATAGAAGCTAAAGATATATACATGTATTGGCAATTCAATCATTACTCTCCTCTCCATCATGGCCTTTCTGAAAGGGCCATCCTGCAATTTCTATTAAACTATGCAATGTATCTAGACTCCATATAAAAGTTTGTTTTGAACTGGGTTCTGTATCTCATCCTGGCCAGGGTGCTAACACCAAGCTGCATCAAAAAACTCTTTGAATAAGAATTCATTCACCTCAAGGACTTAAGGAGAGAATGTAATGTGGGGGGGGCGGGGGGCAGGCTTGGAATTAGTCAAACATTCAATATGGAAACAGCTAGTCTAACTTCTCTTTTATTGAACTATAAAGTCCAGTGGGAGACTTTCTGGCTGAAATGTAGCCTAGAACGTTTCATATAATTAATAAAACCAACACCTTAATATTTAATTGTGCAGTTTATTTGATTATGTTATTTTTAATTGAATACTCGGTATCTCTAGAAGTAAGATTGGGAGAGATTTATACTTTTAAAGACAAAACCTATATATTTAGTGAATAAATATCCTGGAACATATTTAGAGATGTATAGGTATGTGCAATCCTGAGATAAAGCTACATTATTAGCTATAGTAAATGTAGCTAATGATACCACTATTTCATTATGCCTGGATATTTTAGCCTACTGTTTGCAAATGAGATGTAAATTTGGGGGACTGCCCTTTGAGAAACATAACTGCAGTGGTCATAATATTTGGATTTTATAGAATCCACATTACAGGATGTATTATATAAATAATTTACATGATGTATTTAATTTGGCCAGAATAACCATCAAGAATTATTTTTTAAAAAAGAGAAAGAGAGAAATGCAAAATTAAAGCTGCTAAGCTTGACAGAGGTCATGACACATTAAGTGGAAGCTGAGTAAGAAAGTTGTGAGAGGAGGAAGACACACACAGGGAATGGTCCCAGTTTCTTGTAAGGTGCCTGGGTTTACTCTCACACCTTTCATTCTTCTTCGTATCCATATTGGTTCCTCAAGAACAAGGAAGAAACTGCACTCTTTCTCATATTCCTCACGGTCAAGTATTCTAAGGGTAATGAATTTCCTGTGGGAACACAAGACAAAGGCAAAACAAATGGTTGGTGTTACACACACGCACACACATGCTTTAAGTTTGACCCCGCTGAGGTGGTGGTTGATGGTGATGATAATGGGAGAAACTGACCCACACATCCCTGTCTTTTATGTATGTAAGAGAGCAGAAAACCTTTGTTCTGGAAACGTTCTTTATCAATATAGTTAAGTACACCCCGAAAAAATTAATACTGGAACTAAATTGATAGGCCATGATGAGCATGAAAAATGAGCAGTTCAATTGTTTTGAAAGATAATTGATTTGCTTTTGACTATTACTTTAGTCTTGTTCAATGTACATCAATAACTAATGAACATATTACAGTATAACTATGTTATGAAGTAACTTCACATGAAACACACATTCTTTTTCAGACATTCATTTCATGAAGAATGAATATATGTGGTTATTTTGTGCAACAAACTGAAGGTCAGTCTTTGCCTGTGGTATATTTGAACTCATTAGAGCACCTGAAGGCATGCCTATCTCTCCCACATTCATTGTATGTTTGGTCTCCTTTGAATGAAGATATAAAGAGGGATCTAGCTTTACTTGCAAAAGGTTACTCTATAGAAGAGAGATTTGAATGAGTTCTCACATAGTGTTCCTCCTGCTGAATTGTACTGAGTCAAAAGCAAACAATTTTTATTCAGGTTGTACTTGAAGGAGTGTACAAGATAGATTAGATAATGATGTTCCCAGAGAATATGACAATTTAATTAGATTTCTCCCGGCTACAGTTATGCCTACATTTGACAGCAAATGGAATTTAGGATATCCTGACAAAGACACTTCTGGTCAGTGACTCAGCTCTCTGCCCTTTTACATAGATAATGGAAATGTGTGTTTTGACATTCTACGAGCTGGGATGTGCCAGGCATCCATGAGTGATCAAGACAGGTGCATACAGGTAGGGCTCAGCCCCATATAGCCAATCCCCCACCTTTTTTTTCACTCATCTCCACCAGATGGGGCTCCCCAATTTCAATGTAGAAGGTCTTGTTTTTCTCATACTCCTCATCATCAATTACTTTGATAGATATCGTTTTGCTGCAACAGAGAAAAATAGAGATTCGAGAATAAGGGAGGAAGAAGAAAATGGGAAAACGGCAAATGTAGAGAAAGGACAAAGCTGTAAGAGGAAAGAAAAAAGTTAAAGAAATTAAAGGATATTTTAGCATGCTGTAACCTAAGATAAACTGTTTCTATGATAATTATGAAATTGTCATAAGATCGTAACTTCTTTGTGAAGGTCACATTTTCATGAAAAGTTTATTCAGGTCCATGCAGGTGTATCATTTCTATTCTCATCCTGTGGAACATAGTAACAATAATGTTAAGTTGATAAAAAGCCAGTTTAACTGGTCTAGTTTGGGAACTAGACATTGATGAAAATCTTAGAACTGTATTAGAGATTCCTAGCTTTTTCAAGAAGAGAAAATGATTACTACACTGTTCCTGTCGGCCAATGCTAACCTGTATCCTCTTAGTGATATTTGAACTGTAGGGCAAGAATCACAATCTGTATCTACACTACTAAATTAGCAAGAAAACAAATCATCCTGTAATATTTTTATATCACGAAGTATTAACTTTTAGATTGTTTTAGTTATAGAATTGTCGTATATGTTCCAATTAATGGTAGAATTATGTTAAGTTAATTGCTAGCTGTTATATTTAAAAGGGAGAGCAATTAATGTTAAAAATGCTGTTCTAAAAGCATTTTATGTAACGTGAGATCCTTACTACAGGCAAATGTCTTATCTTACAGAGCATTTTATAAGGAATCCATTACTTTGGTTATTTTATTTTTTTTAGATCAAAATGTGTTAAGTTGCGCAAAAAAATAATGGTTGGGTTTTGACTGATAGCTCTACAACCCATTTGCTGGAAGCAAACCAAATGTCTGCATTCCTAAACAAGTCTACTTCGAGATTGGATTCTGATTTCAGTGCACCTCACAGTCATAAAAGTATACATCTGCCCCACAATGCTTTGTACTTTTTCTTAGAAGTAAATTCCCCAATTTACACAAGATTCTGGTAATCACAGACATACATGCAAACATGCAGATATCTGTAAGAAAACAGGCAGAGTAGTGCTGAAAAGGGAGCTGAGCTGAGATAGATTATGGCAAAGATATTTAAGGATCTTCAATGTCTGGAGCCATACAGAAGAATGGCTTCTTCCCAAAATCACTTCTTCTCAACTATACCAGCAGAGCAGTAAAAGAGCACCAGACCACTAGAAATCCAAAGCTATCTTAAAAGGATACTAACCTTTACCAAAAGCCTTATCTGTCCTCCTTCCCCAATACCTACTCGGTTCCATTCCTTTTCCTACAGCTTTCCTGATTAGAACTAACTTCATGTAGTATATTCTTTGCATTTGTTTTCTCTGAGTGGCTATATGCAGCACTATATTAAATTATATTTGCATTTGCTTTTATTTACTGGTTCAAATGCTATAATTCTTGAACTATACATGTGTATATGTGATTCTTTTAATCCAAATAAATCAATCCTGACATTTCCTATTCAAATATTGTACATGAGGCTGCAGAGGACACATGTTAGTACAAGACCCATATTAAGGTTACTACCACTTGCTGATTTAATATATCTCCCTTATATTTAACATCCATTTGGAAGTTTAGAGAAACAGGAAAGTTTGTACACAACTGCATGTTCTGGCTTTTCTTACCTTTGGATTGTAATGTATATCCTGAAATAAATTAAAATATTTACACTATGCAATGCTGAATAGAAATTATAGTTAATAGCTCTTAAATTTTTAATGCATTTGATAAGACTGGGAAAAGTGAGATCTATATGGCCCATAGAACATATACGCCATAGGTCAAAGGTTATCTTACTTTTTTCTTTGAGAAAAGTAGACTTATTGGCTAGTGCTATTGCACATCATGTTAAGTAATAATATGGTTGACTTGGTTTTGACTTGTGCAAACCCAGCCAATTGTGATTTTTCAGTTGAAAGAGTGCAACACGTTAACCAAGTCATTAAATTTATTTTAAAGGAAAACAAAGAAAAATACAACAAAAAAGTAATACAAATAATAAGTTAGAAAACCAGGTATCTTTACAATAAAACAGGGTGAAAACAATACATTAATTTCAAAAACCACACCACATAGACACATATGGTAAATATTTTAGAGCTCAAATTCAATTCCCTCAAATCAATCAATCAATCTTTCCATTCATCAATCTCTCTGCATTTACACATATACTTGGGCTCAATATAGAGCAGAGCATTTTTTTCCAGTTGGCCAGTCTACTGATCTTTCTGTAGACTGTGCCATGTAGTTAACTTGTGACATTCCAGAGCATGTATATTACCAGGTTCTTTCAGGGTAATATGGCATATTGCTCTATTCCAATTTTAGCCTCTAGTTGCTGTCCTATGCTATTAACCTCACAATTGCTTAAATATGAATATGCTTAGATAAATGTGTGAAACCAGATTAAAACTTATAAATACAGTGTAAAAATGAAATTTATGTCTTTTGATATGAAACAATCCCCAGTAAATTCTGTGATTAACCAAAAGGGTGCAGCAGAAGAGAAGAGAATTGCTGACGTATACACGAAGATTTCAACACAATGGCATTTAAAAACTTCTAATTCAGTCTGGACAACTAGAATAATCTACACTTACAGTGGAACCTCGGATTGCGAGCACCTTGCTGCACGAGATTTTTGCAAGACGAGCAAAAATTTTTCAAAAAAATTTAATTCGGTTAACGAGTGGCAACTTGCAAGACAAATACTGTGCAATGAGCTCGTGTGGGAAATCTCACAACGGAGCCGATGGTTTTCCTCTCTTGCTGTGTAAACAGTGTAAATTAAGTGAAATGCGTTCAAGAGAAGGAACTCCTAAGACTCAGGCTCCGGATTCTCCTTCCAGGCAGTCCCCTCCCCCTCCTCTCCCTCATGCCATCCGGGACTGTTCTCAAAGTGCACGCACGCACATGCAAAAACACACAAATCCTCGTCCCCTGGCACCATCCAGCCCATCCCCTGCTGCCTGTCTCTTCTCCCCTCATAGTACAGAGGCAGGTTAAGACAAGAAACATTTCCAAACTGCCCAGGAAAGACCCCCAGAAAG
>JANHZU010003440.1:5627-17046 GCA_032468055.1 Acrochordus granulatus
CTGGTTAGTTTGTTCTATTTCTGCTTTATATTGTGTGTTAATCATTGTTACTTGTTTCAGATGTTAGGGACAATCATGTCTACATAAAATTCCGTTCAAAATGATTTTTTTGTGAATATTTTTGGGGGTGTGGAACGGATCGTCCAACTTTCCATTGTTTCCTATGGGGAACCGTGTTTCGGTTTAAGGGCATTTAGGATTAAGAGCGTTCTTCTGGAACGGATTAGTCTCGCAATCCGAGGTTACACTGTGTTAGAATTGTATAAATGGAGACATTGCACTTTGTCTAAGAATAATGGCAGGTACAAATTGGCTCATTTTGTTAAATAATTAGACAAAATTTTGTGTGCGTATTTTATATCACATATCTGATTCCAAAGGATCAGATCATTCATTCTGCTTTAGCTAATATAACCACATAACCTTGTACTTATTTTTTAAGTAATAAAAAAATTCCTTCTGCCTATTGCTATAAAGGTGATGTTGCTTTATGCTGTATGTGGTCTATAAAGTGCAGCTGCCACGTCACAGTCCCTTGAGAATATCCTAGATATGTCTTTGAATGTTCAGCTCATATTTTAAAATCAGTAGATTTTACATGCAATGATATAAAGAAAATCAAGCAGGTGGGTATGTATATATATGTTTGTTGTATTAAATCACTATATCTCCTTGTTTTCTTTATATCACCACAACTTATATGATTTAATACCCCTTAAAAAAATCAGCTCCTCCATTTATATTTTGGTTGTTTCACAGTAGTTTCATCTCTTAAGGCCTCACTTCCATAAACATTACGGGTCTTTTGGCTTTTGGAAATATATCCCTTCAAGATCCAGAAGAAAATTATATGTTGCATTAGATGAAGGAGAAAATGTTATCTTTACCACCATAAGATGACTGAATAGACATTTGAGTTTCAGACCATCTCTATAATCATGATGAACACTTTTAGGGGCTCCAGGATAGCTTATGTAACATATATACCATTTTTTTTTTCTCAATAGAGAAAAAAAATCAAGAAACAGTTCAACAAACTTGCTATTGACAAGTTTTTTTCTATTCTGTCCTGATTGGGCCTGGTCTTTCTTCTTTACCACAGCTCTGATGATAGTTTAAAATACCAAATGTTATCAGGAATAGGACATAATACATTCCCTCATAATTTTTTAAAATGTTATTTTGTTTAATATGAATCATTTAATGGCATTGCTAAGTTTGTAACCTAATACAATCATACCATGAAAGCCAGCTATATATGTTCTTCCTCACTGAAATCAAAACAAGTTTTAGAAGTTTGGTAAGGCAGTAGGAATTTGATTAATGACTCTGATCCATGAATTATGTTCATTTGACACATTTGATATTTACTATTTTACAGTCTGATTAAGTCAGTACCAGAAATCTTAAAAGCAAATGATCTTTACTTCCCTGGTTGAAGCGCACTTAGCATGGACGTGTGGTAGTTCTGTGGTTCTGAAGCTCCATTCCTTTTCTGATGTTCTCCATTTCCCAGTTCTCCAGTGGCCTTACAACAGCCCCTCTCACAAATCTTATGAAGTTGCTTATGGGGTTTTCTCAGATGAACTGCCTATCACAGCAAGAGAATTAATTTTGTCCCTGCAAAAGAGAACAAAGATTTTCACTGATATGCACGAACCACACTTAGGCAAATTTAGAACAGATTTCTAAAATGTGAACAGAAGTGTAAAATAGAAAATCCCATTTTCACCCAAATGGGAAAGATTTTGACCAGGCGGCTTGTCTTCCTTCTCAGTCTGCTGTCTCAAGCTTTCCCTTCTTCTATTAAGGGGTCAGGATTGATTAAGATGATTTTGGATATCACTTTCAGCTCTGCAACTCTTGACACTAAGCTTCTTTTGAGTGGAGCTGTGGGTATGGGTGCCTTGAGGCAACATCTCTGAAGACCTAATAACAGACAGTTGATACCTAATACCATTCTGGTGTTATGGGAGCTCAAATGGCCCAAGATGTTATGGGCACTTTAATAAAATGGCTGCCACAGTTTGATTAATTACAAAAAGCATCCATTTGCTACAAGGAAAACTGGTGAAGTTATTCCCCATCATTCTCTATAACCTTCCAAGATGCTGCCTCTCATCCGAGTCTTATTTGTTTGTTTCTGGACAGGCAGGTATCCTTTCAACAAAATTGCTGGACTGCAATTTATTTTCTATGAATACCTTTGCTGTCTCTCTGGAGCTTAGACACATCTTTGGACATAACTATTTTATTTGAGGCTGGTACTTTACTTTGTAACGTGCTTTTTTCCTCTCCTCTCTCTCAGGTAGAATTGGGTATGTTAAGAGCATCAAGAAAGATATTACTGAGTGCAGAGACGGTGTTGGTGACCAAGACTTTATCTTCTGGATTGCTCCAAAAATCTGATGGGATATAAAAATCATTGTCAGGCTATTGCTGGGAACCTTCATCCAATGCTAAGTGTATACTACTTATTGAAACATCAGCAGTTTTCTGTGACCTATCTTCCATGGACACTAAAAATTTAGACCTTTGCAACCAACATTATTGGAAATGGAATGCAAATGAATCTGTATAATAAAAACTACAACTCTCATGACCTTTACCTGGGCAAAATGGTGCATCATAGGGCAATAATTTTTGAACCAATCTCAAATGGGCTAGCTTACCAATTATTTCTGAATGGGAAACCTAACAAAAGACTCAGAAATATGATACCTCAAATTCCCCAAAAATGTAAAGGAAAAAACAACCATCTTGGTATACCCCTAACCACGGAAGAACTAGAAAATGCTATCCTTTTCCTGAAAAATAATAAGGCAGCAGGACTTGATGACTGAAGAATGGAACAAATAAAAATGTTTGGGCCAGTTTCTAAAAAATGGGTCTTGGAATTCATGAATAACTGTAATTACTGAAAACCAGATACCTAAGATCTGGTGCAAATCTAAAATTGTGGCTCTGCCTAAGCCCGGGAAAGATCTAAAAGACCTAAAAAACTTTTGGCCTATTTCACTCCTTTGCCACTTTTTCAAAGTTTTAGAGAAAATGATTTTAAATCATACCTCTGATCAAGTAGATAAACTGCTTATCAAGAAACACTCAGGATTTTGTCCAGGGAAATCATGTTGTGGGCAAATTCTTAACCTCATTCAATACGTAGAGGATAGATTGATCTTACAGAAGACTTATGACACAGTGAATCATAAGAAACTCATAAGAAAGATATATGCAATAACAAAGGACTACTGATTAACACAGTTCATTTACTGCCTACTTCAAAACAAACTTTTTTGTTACCTTTCAAAACAAAAAAAGTCACTGGAGTTGAAAAAATGGTCTCCCACAAGGAAATGTTTTGGCCCCTTCACTTTATAATATCTATACAAATGACCAGCCTATTAACTCAAACACCAGAGTTTTTAAAAATGCAGATGATACTGCAATTGCTGCCCCAAAGCTACATTTTTGAGGAAGAGAAAATAACCATGGTTGCTCTTGCTGAATGAGGTAATTATTATGATAATGCTTATCAGAAACCTAACCCTGGAAAACAGAAACTTGTGCATTCCACTTAAGAAACAGGGATGCAAGAAGGAAATTGAAAATTACTCGGAGAGAGCAGCCTATATTACACTGTGATAATCCTAAGTATTTGGGAGTGAAATTAGATTGTACGCTTACCTTCAAGGCTCACTGCCAAGATACAAGGCAGAAAGTGTGTGCTAGGAATAATAACATTAGGAAATTGACTAACACTACATGGGGAGCACAAACTGAAATCTTACGTACTTCAGCCCTTGCCTTATGCTTCTCCACAGCAGAATATGCAGCACCAATTTGGTGGAATTCTTTTGTCAAGCATGTTAACATCACTCTTAATGAAATAATGCACATTGTTATGGGATGTTTAAGACCAACGCCAACTGATAAACTCCATCATCTATTGGGTGTTGTACCCCCAGACATGAGGATAAGACTGGCAGAAATATAAAGATATAAACAGCAGACCGACCCCAGGCTTCCTATGTGTGGGCATGAACCTCATCCCCCATGACTGAGGTTAAGAAAGCATTTTCTTTCGACAACAGAATAAATTCCATTGAATCCAGAAACCCATCAAAATAAACTATGGTGCAACCTGAACTACAGTGAAAATTGGGCCAACTTTATGGAAGAAACCTATGCCTGGGTATCATCTCCTGTATGGGATAGAAACCTTGAATCGATTACATATAGGGGTGTCATGATGTAAGAAAAACCTAAAAACTTGGGTTTACCTTATAGGAGATAGAAACTGTGAATGTGGGGAACAACAGAGCCCTGAAATTTATTGGCATGCTATAATCTTGATGGATCTTGTACAATGGAGGATTTGTTCCTGGCCAATGACAAAGCTATCTAGACTGCTATTTACTGGACCACAAATGCAATATAATGTGACATTTAATGTTTTTAAATTCTTTTGTGTTTTAAATCTTTATATTTGTCATATGGTTAATGAATGTTTTTACTTAGATCTTTACCTCGATTTTTTAAATGTGGTATCTTTTTACTTAAGATGTTCTGGAGTCGGAAAATAAATAAATAAATGGGCTAATTTACAGAATGTTTCCAAAATCATGACCCATGACTCCTGAGGGAATGATGTTTGGGAAAGTTGTGGCTGCTTAGTGCTATTGGCTGCTACTGTGCTGCTGTGCTGCTGCTGCGGTCACATAATCTTCATTTTCAATGTTCCATGATAGTTTCCCAGCGAGCCTCACAATCTCTTGCTCCCTCTCCCACTCAGCAGCAAGGAATTTACTCATCATGTGGCTCTTAAAGAAGCAACTGTCAGGCTCCAAAAAAACCAAGAAAGACATGCAGAGTTATTTCAAATAATTTTCTTTATTGTTTCTCATCTACATACAGAAATCTTGCCAAACTAAAGCAACTATTTGCATCATTAAATATATGGTTTGAGAACTTCTAGGGAGGATGTATCTTGACCCCTCTTCCTTCCAACCAAACTATCCAGCCTTCACTGTTTCTTGAATGCAGTGTGTCCCTCCAGAGAATCCAAACTGCATTCCACCCTAGCAAAAGCTCTAAGGTGTATGAAGAGAGGCCTGGATATTTGTATTGCTTTATGTGCCCCTTTTATGGCACACAAACATGAACATGTATCTATATCCCATCTTTGTTCAGGAACTCCTATATTTCTTGACAACAACCTTGTGAGGTAAGTTGGGCTGAAAGTCACCGAGTGAGCTGCTGTGACTGCAGATGGAGTAGAAATTGGATCTCTCTGGTGTCAATGAAATACATTAGGCACTAAACCATAGTCTTTGCCCATCCTGATTAATTTTTCAATTGTTCCCTCTGAAACTAAAAGTAGACCAGCTGCCTCTTCAGCCGCTGGAGATCAGGTAGACCCATCCCACCTACTTCTCAAGAGGTCATGCATTCCTTTTTAAACTCTCTCTGACAGCTTCCTACAACTCAGTGAAGAAGCTAGTAGAAATTCTAAACTGTCCTGAGGTTAGAACAGCAATGTACACAACATTGTGGTAAAAATAAAATAAAATATTGATAGCATAATTATGCCATGTGAAAAATGGGTATATATAGTCAAGAGATGATACCAAACTGGGATGTGGCAAGGAGGAGGAGAGATGCAAAAATGAAGGATAAAAGGGCTGCATGTCTCCTGAATCACAAGGAAAGGTACAGAATGAGATGAGAAAAGATGGAAGGGGAAAGAAATGTGAACCTGAAGATATGTGGCAAACACTAATTACTGTGAGAGTTCCTCAACATGACAATACTTGCGTTCAACAAGATCTCAACAGAGAAAGAGAGGTAAATGTATGACTTGCATGATGTAATATTTCTGCTGAAGTTGGTTCCATGGCCAAAATATGCAGTGGTGGCCTCACTGTCCTGTGTTCCTAGTCCCTGGAGAAATTGCCAATTTTTTGCTGTATGAAGGGAGAGTTCAGGATAGGCAATTTGTAACCTTTTCCTAATGAACTCCTCAATTTATCTAGCAACTATGAATTTATTGCAGATAAGTTCAGAAAGAACATCAAATAATACACCTGCCTTTTCCAAATGATATCTTTGATACTAAACAAGTCCTTCCAATGAGGAACGAATGGAATCCTTCTGTGATATTTAAGGGTAAATCCATCATTACATCAGACATTTAATGCAGATGGAAGTATGGCAATGCTTCATTTTTCATTACAATGACATGCAATCCAAACTGGTCAGAAATACAGCAGCATCTTTTTTTGAATCAAACTTGAAGAGAAAGTTGTTGAAGTACTTTATTGGAACACGTTGTCTCTTTGGTAGGTGTGGAATACCGGAGAGAGAATCTGCCTCATTTGTACTCTCTGCTATGGCTGGGTGAAGCATCCAAGCCATGACCATAAGATTATGATACATTTCTGCAAGCTGAAATACCAGACCCAAATAAAGATCCAGAGCTGTATAAATTGGTATGGAAGCACCTGATCCATAGTGTATATTGCAGCAGCAGAAACTCAGTGTACTGGGGAAAAAGGTAAATGCAGTAAGCACTACTCAGAGCCATTCAATAAGCTTACAAGGTATGGTGATGATTCAGATGGTATCTACAGGAGATGGTCTTTAGAAATGGTAGGATTTGAAGAACATCAAGCAGGATGACAGAGTCAAACTATAACTTCTCAATGGGTGATACCCCATAATGTGCAACTATTGAAGGTTTTCAATTGTCATCTCAATGTGGAAATATGCTCATCTGTCAAATCCATCAAATATATTATCAAGAATACCATGAAGGGTATCTCAATTTTTGCATTGAACAGAGAAGATGAAATAACTTAGTTCTTGACAGGCTGATATATCAGGCCCTCTGAACCTGTTGCATCAATACTTGGATTTTAAATTTATGAGAGGGAACCAGCTGTTGTGTGCTTCCAAGTGCACCTTCCACAGCAGCATCAAATAATGCTACTGTGCAGCTGAATAAGGATATGGCAAGAACCATTTTAACAGAATCAGTGGATCTTTGCAAAAACATTGTACTATGTAGATATTCCAAGATTCTACATATGGACTAATAAGAGGTTGGAAAGAAGGAAGATAGGGAAAAGAGTGGAGGAATCCTCTGGAATTTTTGAAGCCAATGTTCTGGGTCCAATTCAAAGATGTCTGCAGAGAGACAGGATTGCTGCAAGCCGATGATCATTGACAACCAACTATGGAAGACACCAAAACAAGAAGAAATCTCAGAGCAATGAGAAATTTGTTTGTTATCTTGCTAAGAAACATTAAAATTAATAATCCATGACAATCATGGAATCAGTTTAAGAATGCAAGGTCTGAAAATTTCTTCCAAATTGAAAATCAGTGATCGTAATATCATGATCAATAACAGAAATAATGAACAAACTCTTCTGTGTTTCCAAAAAAACTTGAGAAATTTGGAAAAACACTAAAAGAATATAACTTGCCAAAACCAAAAATGGTACAATTAATCAAAATGGCAGCAATCAGGAATTTTTGAATGAAGTGTAATACAACAAAGCCAACTGCAGGAATTTATATTATACAATGAGCCCCTGTTGAATAATGATAAAACAGCAGCAAATGATTATGTGGGTAAAGTGGCTGCAAATAAATCCTTCTTCAATAAGTTTTGTCTTGCATTATGTAACTTCTTCAATGAACCATACTGTCTTTTTGAACCTAAGAATACTGTACGTCTCTAGATACTCTTCATGACCTTGGTTGTATTCTCACAAAGTATGCTGGGGCTTCCAACTTAATTATCTTAATCTTTCCTTTGCAGAACATTGGGATGATATTATATAGTAGGTTGGTTAAAGAACAGAAGTAGTTAGAGGGTTGGCACAAAATTGGTTGGACTATATCACAAGTAGGATTTTTCCGTAGTGTTCTGGGTATTGAGGAAATTTGTATTTTGATTTCTTTTTAAACCTAAGCTTATTTTAGGACTTAGACATCCATTTTCTTTTCTTTTTCAAAATGATGCAAAGCTTTCATCAGTAATAAATTTGAGACATAAATAGGGAGGTTCCTATGGCTATAAAAATGGTATTTGGAGAGCCACAAATGGTCCTGACAAAATGATGTTATTTTGATTACATTTGTATAGCACATGACAGACAAAGCAATTGCCTGAATCCACTGGCTTTACTGTCCTCCCTGAACATATCACTAGCCAATAAGAATAATTGTGTCACTTACAGTATTGCAGTAAAAATGGAGTAGGTGAGATACTAGAATTGTCAGTTTTCTGTAGACTGCTTTAGTTGTTTGTCGTGCTAAACCCCAATCTGTCAGAACCCAAATCTAATAAAATGAAATGTGAAATAAAATGAGATGGAAAAAATGTATCACAAAAGAACAGAGATGACTCTATTGGGGGCAGGAATGTATCTTGGATTCCTCTCAAATCCTTTTCTTTTTTCTGTACAATCACCAATTGCAGACCTGCAGATTCTTCTGTATTATGTTCTGGAGATTAAAAGGGAAGTTGAGGATATCATTTCACTTTTACACTGACTGTGACACTGTTTCAGCCTTGCACAAAAACAATAAAGTTTGCACTACTAACTGGATGGGTACATCGCTCTTGTGCCAATCTGATGGCCCAGCAATAGAAAAGCAGCCACACTGGAAACAGTTATTGAAAGAGACAAGGGCAATTCAGCATTGCACTCTCTCTCTTGCTTCTCCCAACCTCAGAAATTCCAGTCTGGATTCCAGTAGGTTGGCAATGCGACTGGGGTGGTATCAACCTAAGATCAGATTGGGAAACTGACCCCAGATCAGATTGGGAAACTGACCAATCCAGAAGAAGTTCTGGATTCCAGAAGAAGACTAGAACTCTACTTTAGTAACATAGGCTGTGCTAACAGAATTTTGCAAGTCTTGATATCTTCTCCAAGGTCATTTTTATATCTCCTACAGCTAGTCCTTGCTCTGCATTATGACTATCAGAAGATCTGATAGGTCATTACTTTGCTTTTTACCTTTCTGATCCATGCAGAATAGGCCAGCCTGCATGGAAAACATAAATATATGTGTGTATGCATTGGACTGGCAGGGGAAAGAGGACATCATCTGTTCCTGTATTCAGGGAATGGTGGGTGGCCCTACTGATGATGGGCCAAGGAAAAAGTACAGATCTGCCCAATAGTAAAATGGCAGCAAATGAGTCTGACTGACAGCAGATGGGAGGAAGTTTGCCTGCATTAGCCTAGAATAGTCAGTAGGTGCCTCTGTTTGTACCCACGACTGGCCAACTTTGCCTTCAATGTAATGGGTTCTGAAGGATGACAGATTTTGCACACTTTGAGAAATAAGGGCATGTAAATGAGAAAATACTAGTTTAATATGGGTACAGCTAAGGACAAATTAAACCTGAGATGAAAGCAACGCTATGTGGAAAATTGGGCCACTGCTCTTGTCAAAGAATGGCTGGGCTGTGATTAAGTGCCACTAGGGCCTCTGGCTAAGTTACCTTTGATAAAAGAGGCAAGATTCAGTTGCAAGCATAAATAATAGGCTAGCAAGAAGCAAGATGGAGAATGTAGCAGTCCTTCGCATCCAGAATCCAAACCTTGGCTTTCTCATTAGGTCTAGATAATTCAAACAGCTCACCTCTTTCCTTTAAATGCAACATACGTTTGATTTTGTAATAAGGAGATTGTCATTGTGGAGGATATTCCTTGAGAAGTTTCTTGTGGCATCCATGAAAAGCTGTCAGAAAATGCTGATAAGAATAAATTATACTAAGCATCAGGACATTCACTTGAAGAAGACTAAATAAATAAACAATAACACCTTACATTAAATGAACAATGTCAATCTATTTAATTTTTTAACTTGTGCCAAATCTTTTCTGCAAAAAAGGGTACCTGATTAAGTATTTTTACAGTATTGTTAATACAGTTTAAGTTATTTGGATAATGAGAATTAAAAAAGAAGGGGAATTCACATTTCTACTATTTTCCTGCAATTAAAAATTCGCCTGGCAACTTGTGGTTTCTTTGAAGGAACAACTCCATGAAGGTTTTGCAGCATTTCTGAAGCAGCTCCAGACTTTTCTAACCTCAGAATATTACTTTTCCTGTGGAAATGAGTCTGTTTAATTCAGTACTATTTTATATGAAATCAGGACAAAGATTTTTTTAAAATTGTTTTCCCTTGCAGTGTTGCAGTTCTTCAGAGCTTGTGATAGGCCATTTTTCCAATGAAGGATTACTTGCTTCACCCCATTGTTTGGTTCTTTAATTCAATGCAACCATCTCTCTCTCTCTTCAGTATCCTATCCATGAATGTATCTCCCCTCTCCTGTCTAGTCACTGGATCAATATACAAATGTGACTACAACTGCTAGGAACAACTCCTGGATACATAGTTTATAGCATACAAGGGCTTTTAAAACGTAAGAGAGGCATGGTGCCTTTGTAGCCAGGAAGCTTTATTTCTCATCAGCTATTCAGAGTATATGTGTACATGTGTTAGAAAACAGCTAGACAGATTCACACAATATATATTGAAAATGTGAAAGAGAAGCAACAAAGAGGAGTTAGCACTGTAATTTCTGGAGTGTGGAATGAGAGAGGCTCATTTTGAGGATTTTGACTGGTTGACCTTATTGGCACTCTCCTTTTAGTCAACTAGAGGTGACCATTGATTGGCTTATGACCTTTGCTGCTTGTGCTACAGAGTATACAAGAAGGTTAATTTCAGACTATGTTCAGAAGGATTGGGAAGTGAAAACAGTATGGTGTGATATGGAAATTGCCCTGAGCATTGAACTGTAAATAATAGTTGCTATGGGTATCTGAACATCCATCATTGAAGATGATATCATATAGTCAACAGGCCCATAGCAAAGATCTATGCAAATAATTTTGTTAGACCTGTCTCCATCCCACATGCTGGCTATTTCATTTGGAGTCAAGTGTTGGGGAAATAGATGCTTAATTTCAAATGAATCTGTCCACAGTCAGGCTGTTTTTGAAATGCTATCAGGTTTGCAAGAGTAATGAAGAAACGAAGGTGGAATTTATCCGCACTGTAGCTCAGTGTTAAAGCTTCACCAGGAAAACTAAAAACAAAACAAAGAAACTGAATGCAAAAAAAAATATCACTATGACTAGCAGAACTGAAAGCAGCTCATACTTTTTAGTACAAAAATCCACTCTTAATTTATTCATTGTTTTTTTAAAATTTTAGTGGAATATTTTCAAACAATACGGGAGGATCATCTGGTTGCTGCTGCTGCTCAGAATTCGTTGCCATACAATACTATTTGCCAGGCAGCAACTCGTACATCCAGATTAACCCTTCCTTTATTCCTCTTCGAATATTCTTCCAAATTCTTGGAATCAATTTCTTTCAACTC
>JANHZU010003440.1:17146-29435 GCA_032468055.1 Acrochordus granulatus
CTTGCAGATATGTCATACCATACTAGGAAACATCACAAGTGCACTGATGATGTTACCTAATTTGGTAACGAAATGTCTGCAAGAAAACAACCAAGCTTAGAGAGCACCACGGACCCCACAGTTCAACCCTAAGCTACAAATATTCTGTTCGATTTGAGGGACCATCACACAGCGTTTTGTTCTGTAGTTCCTATATTTCTCTCAGTCTGAAAACTTTCCATATACTGACAATGCTGGCTGAATTTTTTTTTAAATTGAAGTTCCAAAGTATTTGGGGAGCATCAAGGTAGGAACAGCTGCAATGCTGTTTTTTTCAGAATAGTTGTGTGTTTTTCTTGGGCTTACCAGCGGCCTGCCAACATGATTGAAACAGCCATGTTCCTTTTTATGCCTTCGTTGCTTGCTTTGGTACTCATTAATTTGGGATACTTGCCTTTTGTGCAAAGTAGAGATGGACTCCACTGAGCTTTTTTATTAGATTGCTTTGATTGCATTCTGTCAAATGTGTACCAACCCAGGCATAACTCTAATGCAACATAATTGTGGCTATACCTAGAGTGGATTCTCATTAGTCCTCTGGAATGGATTTTCATTAGTCACATCCATTGAAAAAAAGCAAATGAAAGCCATAATCTATCAGACTGAGAGGAGCTGCAGGAAGTACAGATCAAAGCCCTATGTGATGCTCCCTCCAAAAAAGATTTCATGAATTAGAGTTGAAAGAAACTGGTTCCCAGAACTGTATCTTTTAAAAATATTAATATCAAATATTCAAGGAAGAATAAAGGAAGGATTTATCTGGATGTACTAGTAGCTGCTTGAGCAACTAGTATTGTATGGCAGGGATTTCTGACCAACAGCAGCAACCAGATGACCCTCCCACATTATATTAAAATATTCCACTAAAAAACAACACGGGTAAATCAAGAGTGGATTTTTGTACTAAAAAGTGGGAGCTACTTTAAGTTCTGCTTGTCAAAATATAATCTTGGGATCAGGATGCTTTCATTCTGAGTAGATTGTTTTTTGGCATCTCACTGATTGAAGGAACTCAAGATTCAAACAATAAGTATAATTGTGTATGCGTGTGCTTGTGCATGTGTGTGCATATGTCTTTAGGCTCTCCCCAAGCCCCTGCCTCCCAAGAATGCCCCCTTTTTAGCTTCCATAGCCAATGGGTATGCCATATAGGTCACGAGTGCTATAGTCCAGCATGTTCAGAGTGCAGCTTAGGAGGTCCTCTAAATAGCTTCAAGGGAGCTGTTTGGAAGGCATCTGTTTGACAGTTTCAGAAACTGCAGTTGTTTTTAAGTTTAATTACTGGTAAGCTGCAGCCTAGGTCATCTTAACCTTCCTTGCTGCGGTGCATGTCAAAACATTCCAAAACATTAATCTAAACACTTCATTCCTGAGGAAGCTGAAACTAAATGAAAGCCAAGAGCCAATTTTTAGGGGACAACCAACTGCCATACCAACATATCTTTCAAAACAGTAGCAAAGAGAATTTATCCTTGTAAATGCCAAGTATTGGCTGCACCAGGAAAAAAAATTTTTTGCATGAAGTCTCACAACTGCTCCCTCTGCCAACCCAAATAATTTCAGATCAAGCCGAGAAGTTTTACAAGAGGCAGTAATTTGCAGACAGAATTTTGGAGAAATCCAAGGATGCAATAATTCAGAAGACATACATTGGGAAGGGGGCAGAACTGAATAAATATATAAATGTTCAGCTTTATTTTTCATGTTGGAAAGGGCTGGTTATAAATTCTGTTTTTGATATTAATCCCAGAGCCACTTTAAAGCAGCCGATGGCCTCATCAGAGAGACAGTAAACACTGAGTCATAATTACCTCGTAAAAACAAGAAGCCTACGCTCCTTCCACATGCTCAAATTTGGGCTTTGTTTCACTAAAACAATGTTTCTAAAAAAGGATCATAAGTCTGTTACGCTCCGCTCTTGGCTTCTTTCACTTCAATCAGTGCTTATATTTAAGAAAATTAAGACAGGAGTCTGAGCATCAAAGCTTCGTCTCTCTTCTAGCGCGAAAAGTCTAAAGGCTGGTCCTCCGCTCTCATTAACGCAGCCGCTTGTTCAGGAGCGCACGTTGTGTGGCTGTGAAGGCTTACGTTCACACTGAACTATGGAAAAATCTCTCCCCTTCGGCAGCCTGAGCTAACATTTCTTCAGCAAAGGGACTTTTCTTTAACACAACGGCACCGCTTTATGAATTACTGTGCAATAAAGGAAAATATTCTTTGACACAATCTAGCTTCGGTTTTCATATCCTACCAGGTGACATCTGACACCCTGCTGGAGAGAACAACGCCTCTCTTGGTAGCCTTTCCAGCACAGCCAGAAAATGAAGAGTCTATGCCATGAATATGGCCAACGTAATTAGCAGAAACAGTGCAAGCCATGCTTAAAAATAAAGATGTTGCCAGCATCTCCTACACTTTTCCAGTATCCAGAGTTTTGTCTCTCCAGTCTTGCAGCTTGTCTTATTGCTGGGCCTGCCTCGAAAATAAATGTGAGCTGGTTGCTGAGAGTGCAGAGGCATGATCAAAATAATTCATTCTATCAAAACTCTGGCAGAGAATCTTTTTAGGAGAACCGACCCTGATTCTGAAAACAAGTTTCTGGCTTTCACAAGCATGGAGCCAAGCTCTGCAAAAGTGTTTCCTTCTCCTTTCTCTCCTTTTGACTGACATAATCAAGCCACCTTTTATTACCCATTTCCTGATAGGTATTGCCACATTCGTTCATTACCCTGATCGTAATTAAAGGGGTGCTTTAACCACCGGTCACCTTCTCTTCCACATAGCATTTTAAATGATATAGGTCATTTTCATTTAGCGCCTGCCTCATTTAGCAACTGTTTGCAATTACATAGCGATGAAAAAGTAACTTCATGGCCAATCTTCACATTTACAGCCTTCGCAGATTTGTAAAGCAAAGGAAAGCTGAAATAATATTTCACTTAGCAACCTCTTTGCTTAATGACCAAATTGCCCATCTCAATTGTAGTTGCTAAATAAAGATTTCTTTTCTCTCTCCTACCCTTGCCACTTCCTGTTTTCAAATTTTATTGACCATTTGCAGTATGAACTGAGTGCAAATCCTATTTCCTACGCTGTTGATATTTCAAAAAAGGAAAACAAAGCTCTGTGGGGCTAGCAGTATACATTCTGGGGTCTAACTGGGGAACTCTAGCAACAGAATGGCAGTAAGAGGGAATTAAGTCAGGAATACCTGCCCCAGTGAATTCAAATGTGCAGTGGAGAAAGTAGTGCTAAACAGGATGAACCCTGGCTATATCGGGTGGAGAAAAGTCACTTTTCAATTGCTGTTTTCCTGCTCAAAATCATAACACTGATATCTTGATTTCCTCACTTCTGTTTATTAGTTCACTCATCCCAGCACATGCTTTCATGCAAGGCATCAAGTCCTCTCCATTCATTCATTCAATCAATGAATCATTAATTAAGATATGTTATTGGCTGAGCATGGTTAGACACACAAGGAATTTGACTCTGGTAGAGCAGTTCTCAGTATACTTCGAAGTCAACAGTAAATTAAACAAATAAACAAAATTATGTATTGAAAAGTAAGCTGTGCATCCAAAGTATGCAGCTAGTAGAAAAGGAATATAGTAAAGTGTAGAATTAGAACCATGATCTATTGATAAATATGTGTACACCTTAGACAGCATTTCTGGGTTAATTTAGAGTTCCCTGCATTTTGTGTCCTGTCATCTAGCATGAGTCAGGTATTCAGCTGAATGATGGCACAGGGGGAAAACTGTCCCTGGGTCTGTTGTTTTGGTTTGCAATACTCTATAGTACCATCCAGAGGGAAAAAATTCAAACAAATTGTGTTCAAGGTGAGAGGGGTCTGCAGATACCTTCTCCGCCCTTCTCTTGACCCTTTCAATATACAGGTCCTTCATGGAGGATAGGCTAGCTGCAGTCCTGATTGTTTGGTGGAATCTGTACCTGTCCTGCACAATTGCTGCACTGAACCAGACAGTTACAGATGTACAAAGGACAGACTCAGTGATTCCTCTGTAGAACAGCTCTTGAGGCAGGTTGAACTTCTTGAGCTGACCCAGGAAGTACATTCTCAATATTACTTCTTAATAATGGTGCTAATGTTAGCCATCCATTTCAACTCTTGAAATATTATAGAGTCCAGAAATTTGAAGGACTCTACTGCTGATACATGTTGTGAGTATGTAAAGGGGGGGTGAAATAGGAGGACTCTTCCTAAATTTCACTGTCATTTCCACAGTTTCATTCATTCATTTGTTCATTTCTGCTTTATCTCTGAGAGTTCAGTGTCCATGGCTTTCTTTTTTAACCCCATAACCAAAATCCCAAGAGGTAGGGCTGATGAGAGTGATGGGCCCAAAGAGACCCATCAACTCTGTGATTTGAGAAGTTATTCTGATTCAAGTTTAATATATGGACAACTATATAGAAATCAAATGTCCCAAAACAATTACAACTACATTCAGCTGTGAAAACATTGTTTCAAATTATACCAGAAAATTAAAAGAATAATGAAGTAATGAGTTACAACAAGAACTGCAATGATGCTGTGTACATTCTGTTTTTCAAAGCCTGATTGTCAAGACTAATAAAAACAGAAGAAGCAGAAAGAAAACATATGAGAGCAAAAGGTTGATTGTAAGGTTGATTGACACAGCTCCATCCTGAATTTTTGGGAAAACCCCCCCACCCATGCCTAACCTTTATTCCTTTGTCCTTTTCATTGGGTTGAATCTCTTACTGTTGATGTGAGAGAGAGATGTGTATTTGTTTATTTGTTGGGAACTTCCATTTTCAGCAGCAAGTAATGCTGCAGAAGTGACTATGTTTTGCCCTACGGGCTTACAAAGGGTCTTTTCTGCAGCCATTATAGGGAACAACTAACATATTCACTCCAATTCCTGCTCTTCTGGCATGAGAGGATAGCAGGTTTGAGTAAAGGATTTGAGTAATGGTCTTATTGGGATGTATGTCACTAGGATAAGCAGATAACACAATTCCTATTTACTCTCTTCTTTTCAGTGGAAATGTGAGGGGACAAGATGCTTAGTAGCTGAGTTCTGATTGACTGAGAGATGTCTGGTGGCCAGTAAGCCAGGAAAAACATGTTCTGATGGACTGTCAGTTCTCAGGGATGGTGGTGAAAATTGACCATTCAAGCCCTGCTTTATCTCTGCCCAGAAATATGAAAATATGGGTTTAGGAACGACAGTTGCTCAAAAGTGTTCTGTGTCACAGAATGAACTTAATACCCCTGTTGTGCTTTTGCAAGAAAAATCAAGTAATATAGCATGACAATGTGAAGCCTAAACGCAAATGAAGAAACACATCTATTTCTCTTGACAATCCCTTCCCCCATTTTCTTTCTTTTCTCCTTTGCTTTCAAGCCAATGGAATCATTTATGAAAGTAACTCTAGGAGTTCCTGTCGTTGTATATTCCAGCTCAAGGAAGCTCAGTTTGAAAATTGACAATGAAAGAGCAATGAAAAAACACCAAAATTGAATAAGTGGAGAGCAAACTTAAAAGAGAGGTTTCCAGATTAATTGGCTGGTATGTTAAAGCAAAAGCCCCAGCTGCAGATAAATACCTATGGAGTCCAAAAAGAAGAGCCATGAATTAAGATGAGAAAACTGACATGATGGCACTCTTTGGAAAATGTCTGTGGACACATCTTGGCATATAATGGGGCTTATTTGGCAGCTTTACAGTGAATTCATTTTGGATTTTACTGACAATTCTTGCATAAAAACAATGCTTTTCTGGCTTATTGCAAAGGGTACTGTAAAGTCACATGCAGGGCTGCAAAAATTCTCAGAGATGTGGTCAACATCAGAACTCATTATATGTATTAAAGGAATCATTTTCTCATAAAAGACCTGCTGATATGCACACTGATACACTCTATTGCATGAAAATAAAGCTGAATGTGATGTTCATCATTTTTATTTATGTGATTTAATAAGATTTTTCTTCACTGTACCTCTATGGGAATTTACATGTGGAGAGAATTCTTTTCTTTTAAATTGTTTTTTATTTAAATATACAATGATAAAAAATTGCTAATCTAAAAAATGATCTTAAAAATAGTTAAAATCAGAAAACAGAAATCACACCAAAGCAAAAAAGCAGAACAATTTGTGTGTGTCCGTGTTTATATACGTGTGTATTACAAACATTTATGATCTGAGGAAGAAATACAGAACTGTAAATATTTTCAAAATTACTATCCAAAAATATACATTAAAGGAAGCAAGTTATTATGAATTATTTTATTTCTGTGTCAAAAATGGAATTGGGGCCTTTTCTGTTGTAAGATTTGATACTCATTAAAAAGTTAATCACAGGAGCATTTCCGTGTAGGAAATGTTGAGACTGAATAGCCAAAGCCTCTAGATACAGCTTTGAACTGGTTTCCAGATTTGTATAGCATCTTCCATCTGGATAAATTTTCATAGTTGACTAATTGTCACATAAACTTCCCATGTGGAAACATTGATTATGAGGAGTGTCATAGCTGCTTTTATAAGCCTGGTCTTTATCTGCAAATATTATGTTAGAAACAGCATTTTTGAACAAAAATCAATGAAACTGGCCCTCCATTTCTAACTGAATTATAGTTTCCCAAAATTTTGAGGCCAGTGATAAGGAATGTTGAGAGTTATAGTTCAGTCACATCTGGAGGACCACAGATTTCCCACTCTTGTTTTTAAGTGCGAGCAAGTAGTTTCTATAGACTGCTGTTGCATTTTCACATTCTTGGCCCCTGAAGATGACTGGGAGTAGATGAAATGGGAGTAGATGTAGAACAGGAGAACTGATATTTTTATCTGGTTTGTGCAATTTATTGTGAGTAGAATAGAACGGGGGCTTCATTCTTTAAAAACTTTGAAAAAAATGATATAATCCATAGCCTGAAAGTTGCTCATCCCTACTCCGAAAGATCTGAAAGATTCACTTACTTACTCCAAGTTTATTTAATCTGCCTTCATCCTAAACTATGAAGACAGCTTTCAAGAAGCATAAAACCAAACATGTCACAAAATAATGCAATAACGCACTGTCACAATAAATATAAAAGATTCAAAGGGAATGGAAACTAAAACCATCATAATATCTAAAAATACCTGCTCAAATAAGTAAGCTTTAATCTGACATTGAAATAATGGCAGTGGTGTGCTATCAAACATCAATGGAAAATGTTCTAAAAATAAGATATCAACATAGAGAAAATCTTCTGTGGCCTATTTCTACATACTGAATTTCTCCTGGCAAAAGAAAAAAAAAGCTTAGAAAACAATACTTGACAAAGGCAGGCTGGAGCAGAATAGACTCTAGATTAACTGTTACTTTCCAAACCCAGAATTCACTTAATTTATAGTTGAAGCTGGCTTGTTAGAATTAATCATATTTAAGATCTGTCATATTTCATGTAGCGCAGCAAGCTACGGTTAATCAAAAATAGAAGTTCAATGTGGGAAGAGTATAACATATTGTACATACGTGCCTTTTCTTGTGCACACTTATATTAGGCACCAACCAATTAGAGTTCCAAGAACTGCCCCATCTAATTTTGCAGTTTTAGTTATGAGTAATCTCATTTTTATTGCTATGGGGCTATGTGCAACTGTTCAGGAGTGTACTTGCATAATGTAATTTTCCCTTTTCTCTGTAGAGCTGAAAAGAGAAATAATACTTACTGTACCTTTACAAAGCAGCATCCGCCGTTCTTGGCTTGGACAATGTACACAGCAAAAGTGCAGCTAATAGAAATGATGTCTCCAGAGCAGGTGTTTGTGAGATTCCACTTCCATGGGCTGAAACAGTCTCCTCCAATCTGAGAGTGAGGAATAAGTGGTTATGACAGTGATTGTCATAACACTGCAACATACATTTTGCCACTTGCAAGGTCTATGTTGCACTTCTAGTAGCACTGCAATGCAAACACAAAAAGACGGAATTTGAATTGTGATCTCAAAAGGCAAGTGTTGCCATTCTGGCATCACTGTGGTTAGGAATCGATGTCAGTGACCTAAATGTACTTCGTTCTCGAGTGTTAATGTAGCTGGGTACCCTGAGCGCTAAACCCACAATTTAATTTTCTATTTAAATAAGAAAGTTTTCTCCATAGAAATAATGTTAGGGTGACGGATGAAGCTTTTCTAACCTATTTATTTGGATTCAGCACCAGCATGGATCAAAAGCTTAGAAATAAACTCCAGGCAGCCAGATGAGATGACACTAGAGGATTCCGGTCTGGCAAATGTATGGAAACTTTTGTTCAACCTGGATCTGTTTGTCTTTCCCCAGGGCTCCTGCAGTGGCAGGAATACTGGCCAAATTCTGCTTACTTAGAAAATGTTTTTGCGCTGAAACTAAGAAAATAGCGGAAGCGGGCTCCTCTTGCTTCTTGTCACGAGAAGATTCAGGGACACCACCCCACTAAAGGCAAAAATCAAAAGAACACTCTGATTTATTGTGTTATGGGTACCGTCACAATCTCTGCATAAAAGGGAAGGGAAATGAAAGGGAAATACATCTGATAGGAGAGAGGAGGGTAGGCAGGGCGATGGGAAGCATCATTACATCTCTAATTCTTTAGTGAAATTTGTCTCTCATGGAATATTACAGGGGATGGAAAGTAAGGGAGATTCTTGGGCCGTCATGTCCTAAACAAATGCAACAGCTCATAAAAATATTCAGTAGCAAACACCCGGTGGAAGTGAGAGCCACTGCTGGCCCTTTGATAATCACTTATTTTCTAAGATTCACAGATCCATTATATTGCTAAATGTGATTGCTGCATGAATTTTCTCAATCAAAAATAGAGGGGAAGGGAAGTTTTTGAAATATGCTTAGGCTAACCAGACAATAGCGTTCCCCCAGCAGTTCTGCTCTTTCCTGATCATTCTGTGGCTTTTCTCCATTCCTCCTCTAATTTAATTTATAACAAAGCTTCTTGCCAGTCCCTCCAGCTCAGCAATCTCCAGCAGTTTAGGAACTCAAGCAGAATCCCTTCCTCAGCTCTGCAGTTTGAAATTCTGCTTCTAAGGTATGATCTTCTCCAAGACACGTTTTCTAAGGATTAATTTAGGATCCAATTTTTCTCCCAGACTCATCAGTTATATGAATTTTTTATTTTCATATTAATCACATTGCTTTGTGCCCTGTGATTCTTGTTGATCATGGTTCTTTCCAAGGCCTCTTGAGGCCATATCTAGCAGTCCCAGGAATAACTGGAAGAGTCAGAAGAAACTTCTCTGACTCCAGAGGAATTACAATTGCTAGGTGAAGGCTTTGGGGGGTGACAGATCACTTTTAGGGGCAAGTTGGGTACGTGGAAACCAGTTTCCAAGGGCTATTTTGCATGATACTTCATAGAGGAAAAACTTCACTTCAAAGCTTTGCATAACCATATGATATCTCAATATAACAGCCAAACAGATTTCAGATAATTATTTTGAGCTTTGCAACTTAAATAGGGAAAAATGCATATATTAGAGTAAAGAACAGATAAATATTTGTACACTAAAGGTACAAAAAATGCTGCCTAGGGACTATACACAGTCTGCTATCATATGTTTTGTAACCTTTGGAGCTCTCCAAATTAGATGGGTCCAGGAATAGGAGAGCGATTTAAGCCTTGTACATTTTTATGTTCAAGATCTGATCGGGCAACATGATTTTTTATTTTAAAATGGGAAAATGGGAATCAGAATGCAAGGCCTATAGGAGGTGAAACACTCCTATTTTACCTTTAAAACCATCCAAAAGCATCCAAATGATGAAAAAAAAGCTCAAAATGTTTCAACTTTATCCCTTCCAGGGCATCCCAATGTTATCATGGGGTCTTCTGCAGTTTGTGAGCATTCTGGAGCAGAGGCATTGGGGAGGAGGGGAATGTCAAAATGTTGGCTGCAACCACATGATTCAAGCTTCACTCCTTGTAGTGAGGGTGTACACAAAGCAATAATACAAACAATTTGTGAACTCCCCAGCACATAATAACAATATTCACTGCCCGGTTCTAAGGAGGCTTTTAAAAATCAGCTATTGTTGAACACCTAAATCTATGAAGTTAAGTTTTTAAAGAATGAACACTAAATGGTAAGCATTTTCTGTTTGTCTGAAGCATAGTTGCATTTTTAACAGGACAAAGAGTGTGAAAAATGCTATACATGGGACCCCATCATCACATGGTCAGCCCAGATCACAACTATATATGATGTTACAACATAACACAGTAATCAGTTTGTGGGTGAGGTGAGTGGAGGGATTAATGTTTTGAACAGTTGAAACAGACCACAGAGATCTTTTATATTTTAACGATCCAATTCCTATCTGTGCATGATGCAATCATGTAAGATAAACCAGTTGCACAATTTTTTTTCCATTTGATCATCAGCAAGATAACCTGGAGGATGCTGACTGAAAGGGAAAGGGTCACATGATTGACCCCAACCACACAATAGACTCATTGCTGCCAAATGAAATAAAACATGGACAGCAGCTCCTAACCACTGTGGTTACATATGAAAGAGGTCTGAAGTATCCTAGTTTTCACAGTTGCCAGTACACAATGCCTCATAGAATTTGTCTAGAATTGGTCCCCCAAATCCCCAAGGATCATGACCAATGTTCTGAATTCTCATCTCTTGCGCTGTATCGTGTCACTGCAGGGCTTTAAACAGTTCAGTCTGTTTAAATCAGTAGCCTAAGTAATACATCATCCAACAGAAGTTGTCAGATGATTTTTTTGGCAAGAGGAGCTATTACATTGCCAGTTTCTGTGAATGGCCCTCTTACCTATTTTGTTATAATTCATCCTGGGTTGTTATGGGCATCCCAATTTTCTGAACACAGCCATGCGCAAATAAAGCTGATGAGAAGTGAGAGGCTGGTGGCCATTACAGTTCAGAAAGGAGAAAATTCTTCACTCTGTTCCCTGCAGGCACAATGATACAGAGAAAGCAAATGTGGTGCATCCAAATATTACTAACATGTAATATTGTGGGCATTAGAAACAGACAGGGAAGCTGAGAGACATTCTGGCAGATAGATGTGTGCATGAAACAGGAAGTGAATGAACAACATAAAAGCCCATTTGTATTTTTGACAATTCCCACCATTCTGAAAATGTTTATGTTTGCATGATAGCTTTGCCTCCATCTAAATCAAATATTTGCAAATGAAGTAAAGGCCTTTAGGGCTCCAAGCTAACCCATGTGTATCAAAAATGTATGAGTTAACATGCAAATGTTTGATAAGTAGCATGTGTTTTACATAATAGTGAAAGCTTAACTTAAACCTATCTATTTTGAGGTCTTTCGATTCTTTGAATTGCTGACAACCTCTGCCACATCTTGTTTTAGAGATTTGTACATTCTCTTATTTGGGCCTGTTGTGCTCTCTAGCTAGATCTTCTCCAAACATCGTTTTTAAGAAACCCAGACCTTGCATTTGCTTCCAAATCACTGACATTGTAAAGTAAAATGCTACTATTTCAGATCTGAACTGCTGCCTGGAATTTTGATCTAAAACATATTCATCTCCTGATCCAGAGGAACATGCACAGAGGAAGATGAGCGATATTAACCAATTCCCTATCTCCCCCTCTTTTTTAAAAAATGCTAAAAGTTGTTAAGCAGGGAAGAACAAGTGGAGGATATAAGCAGAGATTTCCTTTTGCTTTTCCAACTAGTTAGACTTTTGTTTTTGTAACAAGGCTTCATATGCATAATCCTGTCTAATGGATTGGAGAGAAGAATCATGCATGCATTGCTTATCTGGGCAAATGGATTTCTTCCAAGTAGAAATACTTGCTTAAAAGCCTGCTGCTTCTGAATTCTTGCCTATGATTGTGGTCGTATTTTAGAAGCAATATTTGAACAATTATTCTGCATTTGTTGATCTTTTTTGTTTATTTGTTGATCTTGTTGCATACCAAAACAACCAGACACAGGGACAGTTTTTTACCCTGTTCCATCATTCAAGTGAATACTTGACTCATGCTATATGATAGGATACAAAGTGCAAAGAACTCTAAATTAACCCAGAAGTACTATCTAAGGTGTATACATACTTATCAATAGATGGTGGTTCTAATTCTACACTTTATTATACAGTAGTGCCCCACAAGTCGAGACTAATCCGTTCCGGAAGAACGCTCTTAGTGCGAAATGCTCGTAAAGAGAAACACAGTTTCCCATAGGAAACAATGGAAAGTCAGATAATCCGTTCCA
>JANHZU010003441.1:11151-24534 GCA_032468055.1 Acrochordus granulatus
TATTAGACATTATTTATAGGTGCAGCCTTGTTGAAATATTTATGTCACATAGTAGAAAATAGTATTGCAGGTCCAATATGAAATCACAAAAACCATTATTTTATTGAACTATTAAAAATAAAAAAAACTATAAAATACTTTACACATAGATGCAATAAAATTCAGCATGGTGATTAAAAGTAAACCATAGTCGAAACTTGTATTACAGTAGACTAGTATGTGATTCTTACCTATAGAACTAACAGTATAGGTATTTATATGTTTATATTTAAATAGTGACCTTGTGTTTCCAAAAAATGCAGTAGTCCATTACTCCCTTATAAATGCCTGCATGTACCAACGGATGAGAGTATTTGTAGCTTAGGGCTGAACTCCAGCGTCCTTGGTGCTCTCTGCTTGGTTGTTTTCTTGCAGAAGTTTCATTACTAAACTAAGCAACATCATCATTGCTAGTATGTAAAAATGGAGCAACCACATTTCCTTACAGCATAATGAGGTAACCTAGTTTGGTAATGAAATGTCTGCAAGAAAACAACCAAGCTCAGAGAGCACCAAGGACCCCACATGCCCGTAAGTGCCTTTCATCTTTCTTGAGCTTCGCCAAGTTAGTTCCTTGTGTGTGCCATTAGTGCAGCAATTTGTATACAATTTTGTGAAATTAGTCCAGGAAACAAATGAATAAGTTTGTTTTATAAGGTAGTGTACAAGTGAGCAAAAAAATGCTGGGAACCATTGATCACCCCAGAAAACAAAACTGGGAAAGAGACTGTTCTTGGAACCAATGTTTTTTATTTGAAAATGTTTTTTTCCCCCAGAATGTCAGATCGGTGGAATCCTGTTATTCGAAAGCGCATGTTGAGTGACAGTGGCTTGGCAAAGATGTCCCCCCACTACGAGGTACCTGAGAAACAAAAGGAGGCCAGCCAGGCACATATGCTGCAGTAAGAGTCCTCTACATTTCTTGGCTTGGTTCTTCTGCATTGCTTCCAACATCAAATGCAATCTAACCCGCTCTTTAAAATGCATTTGGATACATTCTCTGCCCTTTCAAAATCAGTGTCTTTTGCCATATCAGTGCAAATGATATCATATGCATTTTAAGGTGAAGTTGTACAGAAGAAGAATGTATCAAAGCTTCACTGGTCCATCTAGCTCAACAGTGTCTTCTCAACAGAACCCAGTAGCTGGGTTCACCATTTATTTTGTCTGTCTATCGATCTCTATCAATCTATTTGTATGCTAAATAGTTGTTTATGTTGACCATTATTTGTTGAGCATAACTCAATGGATGGGTTCATGAATACTGCTGAGCCACAAACCATGATTTATAAATTACAGTGTTTGAGCTCACACATGTGCTAAGCCATATCAACATTTGACTTCAATGTTTGGCTGCAGCTGACCCTCCCTAGAGCAATCAGCTCTGTTGGTTTGGTCCTTGCAGAATGATTCATCCAGTCCCTGTAGGGTCTCATGTCCAGATACTGTTGTAGCATGCAGTAATCTCAACCACCCATCAACTAGTTGTTTTAGGGGAAAAAAATTATACGTCAGATGTAGTTGCATACACCTGTTTATCCTTTTACAACATAATACTGAAGCGTCCAATTCCAAGCTTGGGAATGGCATTTTTGATAACTTCTTCATTTAAAACTTTTAAAGTAAAACAAAAACAACACCCCCATAATTTTTGTTTGTAAGAATAATTCTAGCCTCAAGTGAGATTTGTAAAGTTTCTCAGAAAATGAAGAAGGCAGACTAGAGCCCAGTGCTTAAGTTTTCTTGCAATGGTGAATGAGGGAAGTTGAAAATATCCTGCAGAACTGAACCAATGAGGATATGTGGCATTTTGATAAATTGATGCTTGGTAACTGGCTGTTTTCCGTGAATAAAATTGTCATTATCCCCAAGTCATCTTGTGCCTAGAACATTTTCCCAAAATTGTAAAGGCATGAAAGAGAGAGAAATAGAGGGAGAGGGAGAGGGAGGGAGAGGGGTTAAGAGAGGGAGAGAGAGCATCTTTGAAATAATACTTTCATTTTCTCCCGGCCTCCCTGATCTCTCTTTTGATCAGGAAATAACAGGTATTTTCCCTTTTCTCCCCTGTATTCTCATTTGTATTATTTTCTTTTCACTCAGTGTACGCTTTTCAATTTCATTTGAAATAAAAAAAAAGGTAGGTAATAAAGTCCTGTTGCAGGAAGTAGAAGTGTGATCATATGTCAGGTTCTTCATCATTTGGACAGTGAAGAGAGGTACCTGGTAATGAGATCCATAGAATTTTGCTTCTTCTCAAAACTTTGCATTAAAACTATATATTCAAACTGGGAGGATAGAAAATGCCTTTGCTACTGTCCATTCCTTTCCTTTTTTTAAAAGAGTATTTGCATTGATTAATCATCTTTTTTTAGACTGGACAGTTTTGTATGACTTACATAGAGAAAAAGGAGTGTTAAATTAAAGAAGAACCGAGGAAATAGATTTGTATCAAACTTGCACATTCTAATTTAAATATATACAGATGCATTTGGAAAAAATGATGATAAATGTAGCCTAAATATGGTATGTCATCAAAGAGGGGAAACTATTACCTTGATATGTGTTTATTGTCACTGTAGTCCTAGTGTACCTTCATGTTGGTAATAATAAGATGCTCCTTTTGATGGTTCTTAATATTAAATTGAACAGGGAGGACAATCTGCAGCTGTCTGAATTTCACTCGAGTTGTATTAAATTTCTGTGACACAATTGTTAAAAAATGGTGCTCTTAGTTCCTCCTTTATATGGAGTGGAAAGTTCATAAAAATGAAAATGTAAGCCCCCAAATAGGGTTAAGGTGATTGATTAAAGCAAAGAAAAAATGGGAGGAAAAGGATCATGGAGAACTTTCATATCTGCAAACTACCCCTACACCATTCAACACAACAGAATAAAGGGAAATTTCTACCAAGTGATCCCAAGAGGCATTTGTACACGCACCCTCAATTGGAGGAAATATGTTCTTTGCAACTCTCCTATTCTAGAAATAGTTTACGCTTTGCTCAGATCAGAGAATTCCTTGGCTAGTGACGGTGTCATGTGGATTCCTCTAGGTGGCTCTCAAACGTCAAGGACAACCATCTAAATAAGAAAACAGAAAAATACAGGCGTTCAAAAGACAGGGCTGGCAGAAATACTAAAATAAGTGAAGATGTATCTTAAGATGTGGAACAGATTCTGCAAATCTGGAGCCGTACAGATATGTTTTTCAGATTCTTTCTCCTTATGGATGCAAGGTTGAAGGACATTGCAGAGGGAGAAATAACCAGAAGAAGTTAGAATCTTAGAGGTACAATTTGCATTTTCAACTCCTCACATTACTGTGGAGATTATAGCTCAGTATTACAATCTCCAACTTTCTTGGAACACACTAAGGGAAAAAAGTCACGACCCTGATTAAAAAGCCACCATCAGCCCACCTAAATTGTTCTGCCCAAGAATGTCAGGATATAACATCTAAAAAAATGGAGAAATGAATGAAATTGCTTCAATTTTTTTGTAGTTTTTAATTTGTTTAATTAAGTATGATCTAGGCACTCTAGTAAATAAATAGCCTGGCTCTGCATTCAGGCAATTACTTGGTCTCCAAAAGTCTGCCCTCAGCCTCCCACTTGTAAATCTTTCCCACAGTTAAACAGCTCTGAGAGCTGTTATTCTTATTTGATTCCCCACAATGCCCTATAGGTATCACATTCCCAGAGCACACTAGAAGAGGCTCTCATTCATCTTGTATTTTTTGGCCAGTTGCTGCTTTTGATGATAAATCCATCAGGGTTCACTTACTAAGCTCATTCACATAGGAAGAGAGTCTACCCTTAACCACTTCCATGGTCAACTGAGAGCCAGTAGGATTAGATTTGAAGACATTCAGCTTCAACCAATGTGAAATGCCAAATGGGATGTTATGAAATAAATATAAAGAGAATTAACACGTAAAGAAGGTATGCCCTTTCTGCATGCCAGGAACTCCAAGAGTGGCAGCAGATGAACCTACTGAAGTTGCTTGATAGTCCATTGAGAGTTTGGATCTACAACAAGGTTAAAAATTGTCTGGGGATTTTTGTCACTATTTCATCCTTTTCTTAAGAAACAGGGAATCTAAACAGTAAGAACTGGAGATGGCTTGGTAGTATTTATTGATATATCTAATTTAGAAACTGCTCTCACAGAAGTACTTCTACTACATCTTACCAGAGATTGGATCATAACTTCAGACAGTGGAATTTCTGCTAAGAATATTTTTATGGAAGAGTGTGTCTCTATGCAGATCAGCACCTGATCAGCTCTAGCCAAAGCCCTGGAAAGTGATTCTTTGTTTATGAGAACACGACTCTTATGCAGCTATGGGTCCTCTTCCTCTTGACAGATCTTAGATTAGTGAACTAGTGTTTGTCTCTTTGTCTTAATGATTACAAGAATACAGATCAGAGGCAAACAAGAGGGACAAATGATAAAAATGATGCAATCTGCAAAGGTCTGATCAGTAACTCTTTAATCCTTTCTGCACAGGTAATTCTTTGACATGCAAAGGTAATAAGGGACCACGGGACTAATTTCTTGGGAGCCCTCCACAGTGCCAATTTACTTTCTCGAGTCTGAAGCCAAACCTAAACCAAACTTCTGGGGAAAAGATGGAATTGCTGAAAATGGAGACAGTTTGCATTGTTATCATGTGTCAGCCCATCACACCATAAGTGTTATTCTTTGAAAGAAAAACAAGTCATAAACCCAATTATCTAACTGTGCCCCAAAGCCATGCATGGATACAACAACATGTGGCATCCCAGATGTTTGTTGTAATTCAATTTATAGGACCATTCAACTGACTAGTGATTAAAGGAAATTTATAAGAGGGTTGAAAGCACTCGTCAAGGCAATAAAACAGGAAAAGAATAACCATGTTAGGGGAAATAAACATTTTAAATGCAGGTATTTCAATTTCAATTAACAAATTGCTCTAGATAGTGCCTATTAGAAAAGCCAGATTTTTAAGAATGGCAAGGGTGGAGACATATGGACCGATGAACTGTCATGGTGGGGATGGTGGGAATACTGCCAAGCCAGAAATCCTAGAAGCCTCAGACAGCATGGTCAATATTAAGAGTACACATTGTTTTTGCTTATAAAATATATTTTCTCTGGATACTGAATTAATCCATGTTCTGAATTTACCCCATGCATTTAATTATATATATGGATTGACACAATACGCTAAATCGTATATTCCTTTTTTAGATATGGTATTACATGTCACACTGCTTTTTTAAGAGCACATGGCATAATTTGAAGAAATTATAGAGGCTATTGTCATTAACTCAAGATCAAATTATATGCTTCCATCTCTCAACAATTCCCAGTTTTTTTTTGAAATAATAAGATGTGCTGGTCTTGCTATACTTGTTTGATACTATTGACTGTCTGAGAAGATGGTAGTTGGGGCATGGTTTCATGGTAATTACCTTGCCCAAAAGTCTCTAGCATAGCCTGGACTAGGGACAACTGCACCCTCTTTGGAGTTATCTATGAAAGCCAAAGGCAGAAGTGGAAACTTCTATAATGCCACTCAAATGGATGTAATAATGTTATAAAGCAAAGGGAAAGAACAGGAATGTGGAGCATGGGACTATAAACTGGAGTACAGAAATTATATATCTTTAGAAATAGATTCAGATACTTTATTGGCCAGGCATGGTGAAACACACAAGGAATTTGACTCTGGTATAGCAGATCTCAGCGTACTTGCAAGACAAGAGTAAATAAAATAATAACATAACAATAAATTAAGTTAGATATTCAGCAGTAAAATGTGCCTTCCAATGTCCAGGAGTTCTTTCCTGCGGTATGTAGTCTGCAAAGAATTGCCGAGGACTGTGGAATTGCAACAAAGTGCGAGAGCTTGCTTCACCGAGGCTGCCATCTGTGGCGCCAGGATAAAAAGAAAGATGCCAAGGCCTACCTGTGGAGCTGCTGGAGGCAGAGATCCAGACCCTCACCCTCCACCACCTCCTCTGCGATGTGCTCTGATAGCGGCCAGGACAGTGAGGGCAGTGGTGGCAGCGGTGGCAGCAGCGGCAGGCATGGGATGGCTGGGTGGGCGGGTGGCAGCACAGCACAGGCTGCACCAGAGGAGCCTCCTCATGTGGGTTTCCTCCATACTGCCCAGTGGCCTCTTTATCCTTGTCTGGAGCAGCAGCAGTGGCAACCTCCTCCTCTTCTCCCCCACCCCTACTTCTTTCTCCGCAACTTCCTCAATGGCAACAGTGGCAGCTTCCCGTCCTCCCCAGGTGGCAACGCTGCTTCCATTTTCTTCACTCTTGGCAGTTCAGTAGGGACATCCAACTAATTTGCTAAAGAAATTGATTTGTTAAAGAGAATTCATACAAATGCACACCATTTTTCCTCAGACAAAATAGTGAAGCTCTGTTCTCCTCTTCTTTAGTGGAAACCACAAGATAAGTTGTGGTCTGAAAGGGTCAGGGGAGAAGAAGTGATGAAGGGATCACGTCAATTTTTCCATGAGCACCTTGATCCTAAGCTGACTTGCCTACGATCCTGGACCTACTTCTTCCTCGTTCTGTAAGATATTTGACTTCAGGACCAGGGGCCTTGAAAGCCATCATAGTCACTTCCCATCAAAAGCTCCTCTCACCCTAGGGAATGTTTAACTTCCAGACAACCACAAGGCCTGGACAACAGCTGTCCCACTGATGAACTGTGGCTGATCTCCTTGCAACAAGGGTGGTCCTTTCAAAAAGGACACAACAGTGGCATATCTGGAAGGTTCTTGAAAATGAAAACTTCACACAGATCACCACAACGCGCACAGGGCAAGACAGCTTGTTTAATTTTCTAAAGAAGACAGGAAAAGTCAGCAGAGCCAGCTTGAGCCAGAGATTCTTTCCAGTAGTAGCTTATTTCTGTGCCTGTGTTTTCCTCTATGTAACAAAGTAATGCCTGGCACGTCTTGTGCTCACCTACATGTGCACACTTGAATTTACAAAAGATTTACAAAATAAATATAGATAGTAGGTATAGAAATAGAAACAAAACAGTAAGTTATTATTATATATTTAATATATTACAATACAGTATTTACTAACCAAATAAATATAAGAGTACTAGAACAAAAGGAACTAAATTTAAGAAAATAAGGAGAGAAATCATACTCAATAGGTTTAAATCTCTTATACATAGGACCTATGAAAAAGAAAAGCTCATAAGGTTAATTGCAAACTTGCCGGTGTTTCATTTACTGAGAAAACACTGATTTACTGTTTAAGTAATAGATCTCACCCCATCTGGGGGTTAAACATCTGTCCTCTGTGTAGGTGTTCTGCAAAAGAACCCACAATAAATGCCTTTCTGAAGCAGAGATATAAATGGGATATGATAAATGTGTACATACGCACAATTGCATATTAACACTCTTTCAAGCTTCTCTTTAAACATCATCTGCATCCCACCTAGAAAAAGTAATCACTTAGAAAAACAATTTTAGCACTAAGGAGAAAAACTAAATTTCTAGAATTAAAGAGGAAGAATTAAAGAATAAAGAAAAAAGTTAAAACATTAGAAATGGGATCACTTTATTTAGTTAGCTAGTGAACATTTTCCCAAAGCAAGGTAGTAAGTTTGTGGAAATACACAATTTGCTCAGTAAAGAATAAGACAATAAGATACCTGGCAGGATCAATACTGGTATTTTGTTGTTTGGCACTTCATATTCTTAACAGCTGGGCATGAAAATGCTTTAGGTGGCAGAGGTTTCCTCTGTTGGTGGTAAAAAAGGCTGCTTTAGGTTGGCTTGATTGTTCTCTAGAGACATTTGTCTTTATGAAGAATGCACTGGATTGCCAGAATTTTTCTTAAAATATGCCTGGGGGAGGATCAGTGAATTATCCATCTCATGTACGTGATTCTGGGGTTCCCATGAAATAATTCTGCATGTTTAAAGTTGGCTAGATTGTCATTGTCTTTCTCCCCTGCAAACATACAGAACTGTGTCTGCTCCATGGTCTTGAGAGTTAGAGTACAAATATTACAATTTTCTCAGACAAAATTATAGTCACTCCCCCCCCCTTTCTTCTTTGGGGCTTTTCAGATGCAAGGCTAATTGCCTTTACACATCTTGCTGTGAGAGCAATTCTACTTAGGCATGCATTAAAATATGCAACCCAAAAGATGCTCACTTGTAATTATAAAGTGGATAATTGTGTGCCATTTCTTTTTGAATTTCAGTAATTACAAGTACTCAGGCTTAGCTATCTCCTATGCTGCTGGTTGGCTACAAGAAGTACGGTGGGCCTAAATTGTAGAAAAATCATGCAGAGTACATTCTCATAAGCACTTAGTAAAAATAAAGGTTTCCTGTTCCAATCGTGGCCGACTCTAGGGGACAGTGCTCATCTCCATTTCATAGCCAAAGAGCCAGCATTGTCCGAAGATGCTTCTGTGGTTATGTGGCTGGCATGACTATATGCCAAGGCACACGGAATGCTGTTACCTTCCCACCAAATTAGGCAGTACCTATTTATCTACTTGCATTTTTACATGCTTTTGAACTGCTAGGTTGGCAGGAGCTGGGTCAAGTGATGGGAGCTCACCCTGTTATGCGGTGGTGCTTGGGTCTCGAACTCGGGCTGCTGATCTTCTGACTAGCAAGCCCAGCATCTTAACTGCTTGGCCACCACAGCGTTAATACTCACAACATGCATTTCTCTTCATTTGGTTCTCCAGACAGTACAGCAATGAAAATGGTACAGGGGAAGAGTTGACAAATAAGATTTGTGAGAGACAGAAACTATTTCAACATCAGTTCTTTCCCTCCCACATCTAATTATTTTTTGAATGGATTATTTAATTTAGCCAGTTGGATTAATCTCATCCATAAATGCCATACAGTAGAAATGCTTGAGAAGAGATTAAATTATTTGACTATCAAGTCTGATACTGTATGGCAGCGATAGATTTTCATAGCCTCTTCTCAAGTGGTTTTAGTGAAGGTGTCAGGGACTAAAGCTCATACTTCCTGCCATCAGGACATGAACTTTGCCACTAAACTATAGATTTTCTTCTTGACTGTATCCCATATCTAATCCACCCCTTTGCCTACCACTAAAATGCCAGACCATATTAACCTTTGGCTTGAACTACAAAATCAATTATTTTGTTATTTTATCACTTTATCTTGAGCAGGCTCAAGAGAGAGACTGATTTTTTCTACTCTATGATATGGATTGAAGGACCTTGGAATGGGAAAGACAAAACTCGTGGCAACCAGATTTTTAAATTTTATCCTCAAGGCTACTGAAAAAGGGGAGGCAAAGATTTCAGGACAGCTTTGGGAAGGCTACAACAATACATCACCCAGCTCCATCTATTCATTAGACACCTTTTATTATTCTGTCTACATTTGCTATTGTTCAAGTAAAGTACATGGGATTTAATTTTAGAGCTAACTTTTCAATAATAATAATCATATTGTTCAAACTGCTTAAGAATAGGATCTTTATATTTGCTTTTTCTTTTTAGGGCTATATCTAACAACATTTGTGTGTGTGTACTTGAATATAGTGAGAGTACTTTAGCCAGCAGTATACTATTTCTAATCTTGATTTGCCAGTATTAGTGTTAGTTCAGGATGCAGAGTGAGCCAAGGTCTTGCTGATACTGGCAGCAAGGTATGTTTGTTAGGGTAAAATGAGCAATGCTGAAAAGTGTCTCTCTTGGATCTAAATGTTCTGATTTAAGGTGGCAGCTTTTGTGATTTATATTCTACATTTTTACAGCTTGCCATCCCATCCCATTTCATCTTGCTGATAACTCTGCAGAAATCCCAACAAGGGCATTGAAGTCTTTTTTTTTTAACTAAAGAAACCAAACAATAAGACTGCTTGTTCATTGTTTACTTATAGGTCTCCTGTTTCCTCAGAAGATCAAGGTAAGAATCCATTTTCTTACATTCTTACACTGAACTTAAGATTGATTCTGGTGAGAAGGGGGCAGTAAAGCTATATCTGCAGAATTGGGGCTACAGAAATAAGTAAATGATACAGACATGGAAATAACTCCTGTGTCATTCATTACATATATATAGCATGTCCAGTTTTGTGCAAAAGCCATGAGTGTGTTTCAGTTCTGTGTTAAATCTGATTCATTTTGGTGAAGTAACATTGTTTAGAATATTATGTATGTTATTTATTACTATTAATTCATGGTTTATGAAGAAAAATGCAATGACAATAATGATTGTGAGCACTTATATATCATTTTAGAAGGTTTATGATTAAAGAATCAGAATAATGGGACTTGCCTTAAGCTATCTTACTGGTTCCTGGAATTTAAGATTCAAGGCTTTTGAAGTGTGATTTCACAATGTTAAGAACAACATTGTTCTCTTCCATTTTCCCACTGCTAAGTAATATGTTTATGTTACTAGATCTTTGCCAAAACTTTGCTTCTTATTCCATTGCTTCAGAGGAAACATTACATGTAATAGTTGGTCCCAGATACATATATCAAGCAGCTTGTCCATGGACATTGATTTATTGGTTGGTGTTAGAGGACTTCCTTTCCTTATGTTACTGCTTTCTCATTTTATCTATTAATTATCAGATGACAGATAAAGCATTTCCTGTTGCATCTTCTTGATTTTAATCCTCAATATCTGTCCCTATTATCTATTTTTCCCTACTTTCCCTATTTTCTTCCACTGCACAAACTGCTCTCATGTTCCATTCACCACCTGTGCCACTGTGACAAGGGACCTGCACTACAGCTTCATCAATATCCTTAACCACTCCAGAACTATAAAAGCAATTTATGAGCTTAATTTGAAAGGAAGAATCAAAGCCATAACCACTCTTCACATATCATACCAAGGACATTAAAAACTTCTGCTTAATGACAGTGAAAAAGCTTGTCAAGGAAATACAATACAGTACCATAGAGGAGCATGCTTAAAAGGCAAGAGTAAGAACTGAGATTTCTTTTTGATGTGAGGATATTGAGAATTCATGCTTAACTGAAGTTTTTAGGAGAATAATTTATGCCAGCATAGCCTTCTCTCAAGTATAAGTTACTTGATGGCCTTCAGTGGCTACTAAATCCAGTACCACCCAGAGTTGGTTGAAAGATGGGCAGTTGTATAAATGCTTTAAATAAATAAAAGAAATACTAAGGAATATTTTAACTAGCCACCTTATCAGTCTTATTTCCTCCTGTTACTTTAAGAGTCCCACTCCAGCAAAACTTCAGAAATATTCTGTTGTACCAATACCTGTCAGGTACTTTTTTGGCAGCTGTCTAAAACTGAAAAGGATGCTTTTCCAAGCATGATTCTCACAGAATGTATATGTTTAAGCAGTTTTAAGGAGTTACTTAATGAAATTTGCTTTTTATTAAATAACATTGTCTGTTAGATACACTACATGATGTACTTACTGTATATGATGTATAGTACAATGCTGGGCTGAAGATAGCTTCTAATTACTGTAATTTTTAAATTTTTTGTATCAAATGTCATTTTTATAATCTGTTATTTTAGATATGTCTGTGAGGCATGGTGGCCTAGAGGTTAAGATACTGGGCTTGTCAGCCAGGTTGGCAGCCCAAGTTTGAGACCCAGGAATAACATGAATTCCCGTTATTCACCCCAGGTTCTGTCAACTTAGCAGTTCAAAAGCAAGAAAAATGCAAGTAGATAAATAGGTACCACCTTAATTAGTGGGAAGGTAACAGTGTTCTGTCCATCTTGGCATATTGTCATGCTGGCCACATGACCACAGAAGTGTCTTTGGACAACACTGTCTCTTTGGTTATGAAACAGAGATGAGCATCACCCCCTAAAATTGGACATGACTGAGAGAGGAAACTTTACCTTTACCTGTTTTAGATATGCAATTATTTTTATAACTTTCTGCTTTGAAAGACTTCTTGAGAGTACAGTGGAACCTTGGATTGCGAGGCTAATCCGTTCCAGAAGAACGCTCTTAAACCGAAAAGAGGTTTCCCATAGGAAACAATGGAAAGTCAGACAATCCGTTCCATGCCCCCAAAAATATTCACAAAAAAATCATTTTCATTGGAATTTTATGTAGAAATGATTGTCCCTAACATCTGAAATAAGTAACAATGATTAATGCACGATATAAAGCAGAAATAGAACAAACTAACCAGCACTTATGGATCTGCTTCGAGGCAGATTCTGGCCTCGGCTGCTGCCAGGCCAACTACTGTCTGGCGCCCCCTGCTGGATCAGAGGATCTGCTGCTACTGCCGCTCGAGGCAAAATGGCCTTTTCCCTTTTCCCTCAGCAATGTCTTTCCAGGATCTTTCCTGGGCAGTTTGGAAATGTTTCTTGTCTTAACCTGCCTCCATGGTATAAGAGGGCAAAGAGTTGGGCAGCAGGGGATGGGCTGGATGGTGCTGGGCAGTGAGTGGTTGTGTATTTTTGTGTGCGCACATGAGGATTTGTTTTTGTGTGTGCGCGCATGTGCATGTGCACTTTGAGAATAGTCCCAGTTGGCATGAGGGGACAAGAGGGAGTGAGGCAAGGAGGGGGAGGGGACTGCCTGGAGGGAGAATCTGGAGTCTGAAATCTTGGGAGTTCCTTCTCTTGAACACCTTTCACTTAATTTACACTGTTTATACAGCAAGAGAAGAGAACCATCAGCTCCGTTGTGAGATTTCCTGCGCGAGCTCATGGCGTGGTGCTCGTCTTGCGAGTTGCCGCTCATCAACTGAAATAAATTTTATTAAAAATTTTTGCTCGTCTTGCGAAAACCTTGTGCGCCAAGGTGTTCGCAATCCAATTCAAAATAGTGATTTTTTTTACCTTAAGGAACTATTCATGTTTATATTAAAATGAATAGTGTTTTTTGTATCAAATTACATGGTTATTTATTTATCAATGTATAAAAAATTATAAAGCCTACTCACAATTTTCTTATGTTAAAGAGCATGCAATTTAATAATAATATTTAGCAACAATGACTGTGCTAGATATGTTGGAGTTCCTGGACATCTGTTGAAAAATAGACTACATTTTTCTACAGGACTACAGAACTAGGACTGTTGGCTGAGCAACCAGGGCCAGCACCTGCAGAACTACTGGAAGAAAAGGTGTCAATGCATTGCATACAGTCATATGAAAAAGGAAGTACACCATCTTTAATTTCTATGGTTTTATGTATCAGGAAATAGTAAAAACCATTGGTCTTTAGCAATTCTTAAAAGTAGGTCAATACAACCTCAGATGAATAACAGCACGTGTCATCATTTATTTTATAAAAAGAAAGCCAAAATGGAGAAGCCACGTGTGAAAAACTAAGTACACCCTTACTG
>JANHZU010003441.1:106494-119845 GCA_032468055.1 Acrochordus granulatus
CTACTTTCACTGCAGATCACAATGTCATCTGCAAACATCATATTCCATGGAGACTCCTGTCTGACCTCATCCATCAATCTGTCCATCACCATTGCAAAGAGGAAGGGGCTCAGGGTGGATCCTTGATGCAAACCCACCATAACTTTAAACCGGTCTGTCATTCCTATCGCACACCTCACTGCTGTCACACTGTTCATACATATCCTGTATCAACTTCACATACTTTTCCACTACTCCAGACTTCCTCATACAGTATAACAGCTCCTCTCTCATATGCTTTCTCCAAATCCACAAACACACAGTGGTTGAACAGCTTGAACCCACCTCCAGTGTTCCTTGTATTACTGCCCTTCCACTTAGTCTCTTGGACACACAGTATATCTACCTTCCTCCGCTCCATCATATCAGCCAGTTCTCTTCCTTTACCTGTCATAGTGCCAACATTTAAGGTTCCTCCTTACCTCCACACTTCTACCTTTTATTCTCTCCTGCTTTCTCCAGGCACGTCTACCCCCTCTCCTTTTCCTCCTTTGTCCAACAGTAGCACACTTTCCAGCAGTACCCTGTTGGTAAACAGTACCGCTGGCAGTTGTTGGTAACCCAGGCCTCGACCGATCCAGTATGGAAATCTGTTTGTTTATTCGCATATTAAGTTGGCATAGGTTTTACGCCGGATGCCTTTCCTAATGCAACCATCCCCATTTATCCGGGCTTGGGACCAGCACTAGGACTACACTGGTAAACCTCAGTGGCTGGGTTATCTAATGCAACTAACCAAAATATAAACTTTTAATCTTCATCCAGAGTGACCAAGTTCAGCAGTGGATAGGGTCCTATATCTGTTACATAGAAGATCGGGTTTCAGCCAGGGTACTTTTACATAAAGGCTGCAGTTATTGAAATACCATTTTCTATAGGAAGTTAGAAGGAGCTGAAATCTTGCTTCTTTTATATTTAGTCTTCCCCTCTGGTCTAAAGCCCCAGGCCATTATGAAAGCCTTCAGATAAATGATTGGTAATAGGTTATCTTAGATGGTTCTTGTGAAGATAAGATGGAACAATCTTTTATCCATGGTTGGAATTCCTTTTAGAAAGAGAACATGGCACTGCAGCTGGCTGAAGGTGTTTTCTTGAGGACAAGTAATGAGGTCAGATTGATTTTGGCACCTATAACCCCCAAATAAGTTTGTGTTCTCTTAAATGTCTTTGTATAAATCTCTCTGAATTCAAAAGGACTTGCTCTTCAACAAATTCAAAGACAGAATTTCAGCCTCAGTTAAATTTTTCAACATTTTTACAGAAGTTGTTGAGACTGCAGGGTTGTGTGCAATTATAAGTGTATGTGTGAACAACGAGATATAGTAAACATGGTCAACTGAATTTGATCAAATAACTTTTTATTTAGGAAAGTCAAAATTCATAAACTAACCAGATATGCTAAATCTCTCACAAGACAGTAAGCCACACAATAATGAGCTGAGGTTAAACTAACCAAGTTTCGTAATGTTTTGTGAATGAAAGCACTCAGACTTTAACTGCTCTAGTTAAGCATGTGGACCAAACTCAGGCGTTAGCTCTTAGCTTGTTGTACAGATTAGATCAATATGTTAAGCCATCATGTGATTTGTTTATTTTGGTTATGTGAAGACAATTATTGGGATTTGTTACCTATGGTTTAATATTTAAAAGGTTTTTGAAAAAAAGACACAGCCTTTAAGAATAAACAAGCTTCTTCAAATACAACAATAGATAAAAATATGGTTTGCTTTTTGGTGTAAAACAAACACATTTTTATGCCTTAGATGTATGTGAAAACTGGGCTATTAGGCTTAGTTAAAGATACAGTTGAAAAATTTACACAGTCTATAATCTATTGGGCAATGAGTTCTGAACTGAAGGTGCACTCTTTTGATCATGTGTGCATGTAGATTACACTTAGAGAAGTGCAGATAATTAAACATGGCAAATCATAATGAGGTGCTTTAAGAATAACTGAGATCATGACATTCTGAAATTAGTTAAAGAATGCTAATAAGGGCATTTGGATACTGGGTCTTCAACTTCATCTAACTAGCTTATGCCTTCTTGTGGCCTTCAAAGATAAAATGAAATATATACTCTGCTATGAGTTTCCTGGAATGCAGATGGAATAAAAATGCATCGAAACATGTGCTTCTTCTGTGTCAATGGCACTTTCTTAATCTCTGTTAATATCTTTCTTCATAAAATAATAAAATACCTAATTTTCTTGTATATCTACACAACATAATTTATTGGTGTATCTACTGACTCCTAAATTTCACAGAATTTTATGGTATAATTATTTAAATTGCTCAACATAATTCATAGAACAGTGTTAAAACAATTTAAAATAATAAACACACAAAATGTTCCTTAACAGGGAGCATTCAGGCCTTTTATTATGCCAAGAAGAGAATGCATTTCTGATTGTAGATGCTTGTAGATTGATGCTTGACCTCAAGTCACTGTTAGATTACCTTAGTGAGCAGGGAGGCTTCATTTAGAAGCAAGTAGTGTTTTATTTTTAAAACCAATTTCAGCATTACAGGCAATACAGCATAATGGCACAACATTGGAGGAAAAGGAGGAATTAAATGAGTATTTTCCATTCAGCAATGATAATAATTGGTTAATGCAAAAATAGGGTTGTTCATTTCATTAATTAACATTCTCTCCCAATCCCCAAGGAATTCTAAGAATGGTTGAATTACCAGATGCCTCGATTCCTTGACTATGCAACCTTTATGTAGCAGCAATAAAGTAGCAACAATAAAAATTGGTGCAAAGAAGGGTAAGGAGTGAAATAAACCCATAATGCTGTTGTATAAACGTATATAATCCATATAGATGTCTAGAGTTTTCTCAGTTCCTTTCTATTGTTTTGAAATTACTTAAACCTTATAATTCTACTCCTTACACTCTCACACATATATCTTTAGTGGCAGGTAGCAGCATCGAGTGGACTTAGGCTGATCTTAAACATTTTTTGGTTTTAGTTTGAACTTAGATGAGAGACCACCATAAAATCTCTGGACTGCGGACCAGAATATTCTGCAAGAAGGTAATAGCAAACCACTTCTATGTTTCTATCTAGAAAACTACATGAAAACATCCATGTAATCACTAAGAATCAAATTTGAAAAAGATTTTACCTTATATGTTGCTTATCAACCAAGAATGAAGGGTTGAAGCTAGTAATGTGAGCTAATTATCAGTCCACAGTATTGAAGTTGTTCACTAAACACAATGACACAAAATGACAAAACGTGTGTCATGACCCAAACTCCCCTCTTTTGGATTTGTGTTGAATTGTTGCCTACAAATTCATCATGGGTAAAGTTTGCACTGCCCTCTTGTCCCATCCCTATCTGTGTGCCAAAGATACTGTAGCTGTTTGTCAAAGAAATATGGAACTTCAAGCTCAAGGAAAGAGCAGCCAAAACTCCCTTGCTTCAAAATTTCATTATAAAGGGATCTGGGATCTCATCCTAGAGACATACATATATGCATACATATTCACACCCTAGGTTTTCTGTGATTTGCTATACACATAACTGTTTTGTAAGCATGATTTTCTCATTCTTCACAATAAAACTACTCATAACCTGGTTATATCTGTTGGGAATGCAGCTCAAAGAGGTAAAGAGAATGAGAGAAAGAGGAATGTCATCACATGCCTGGCAAGGACTGCAAGATGTGGCAAGAGGAACTTGAATGATCCCACCCTCCTGCAGCATGATTTTACCTTTCCCCTCAAAGCAAGCTTGCCAGCTATAAATGCTCCAAGGAAAATTTTAAAACAAGGTTCTTTTTTGCTTCCAATCATTACTGGATCTATGCAATTTTTTTTTATATATAAAAATCCATCCTGTGTCTGAAGACTTTTCTCAAAAGAGTCAACAAGGGAAAATGGTCAAGCTCATCATCCTTATGAAAATGAAGGAACCAAGGGATAGCCCATTAGAACATGGATGATAGAACCTCAGAAGAAATTGATAGTCATATACAAATGTTTTCCTAGTTCCTTGCAAAACACTGCCTCATCTTACATCAATTCATATTTTTAAAAAGTGTATTTTAATACTTGTAAAAAATAAAGGAATGAAATACAGTTGCAGATATTCTATATGTAAAGATACCAAGATAATTCCAGAAAAATATATATGGAGATTAAGAACTACTTCTTAAGCTTGGGCTTAATTTATTCCTTCATATTATTTGTTCCCTTTCAAATTGCCAAGATGATATTATAAAGTTAACATGTGCAATAATAAGAAAGGCCATGGATTATTTGTTATTCAGTTGCTCAGTCGCGTCCAACTCTTTGTGAACTCATGGCCTGCAGGACGCCAGGCTTCCTGTCCTGCAGTGTCTCCCAGAATGTTCCCAAGCCCACACCTATTGCATTGCCCATGCTTCCTAACCATCTCATCCTCTGCTGTCCCTTTCTCCTTTTGCCTTCAGTCTTCCCCAGCATCACTGTCTTTTCTAATGAGTCCACTCTTCGCATTATTGAACTTCCCTGGATAAACTAGGAATTACTATCAAAGATAGGGATTTATTAGTGGGGAAAATTTCTTGAAGCCTGAATGGATTCAGTTACAAATACTCAAATTCAACGGTATGTTTATTTTAGGTTTGGAAATAAAGAGGGTAAAGCAAAGACATTATTGGTTTTATCCATTATTAAATTAGTGATTTATTCTTTAGGTAGTGATGATTCCCCTTTGTGGAGTTCTGCAGAAAGACACAAAGCCTATTTGCAAATTACAACCTTTTCTGTATAAATTTTATGAAGGAGGAAACAGGATGGAATAGAAATCAGTCACTGACATTTTTAACCATGGTGGATACTTTAACAAGGAGTTTCATATCACAAAATTTTAGTGATGTTTTCCTCACAGTTAATGGAAATGGACTAATTAGATTAACAGATCTAATGCTCTGTAACTGGGAGTTTCCATTTTTGGTTCTGGATGAGGTGGCATTGCCCCAGATGAACCTGGTGCATGATCTGAGGTCTTCCTGTTTCCTGCTTGAGGAGAAGATGGCATCATGATTGGGAAGATCTTTGTTCAGCTTAGTGTTGTGTGCTAATTATATCCCTTCTTTCATGCCATGGTCATCTACCATATTGACTACTGCAGTGCACTCTACATGGGGCTACCCTTGAAGAGTATTCAGAAGCTGCAGCTGGTGGAATTAGCAATTTTTTGTTGTGCATGTAACATCTCTGCTACATGAACTGCATTGGGTGCCAGTTTGCTTTAAGGTGTTGGTTATTCTCTGTAAAGACCTTCATGGCATGAGACCAAGTTATTTGAGGAACTGTATTGTCTTGATTTCATTGACCCATTCCAACTGGGCAGGCAGGGAAGGTATGTTACAAACCCTATTGATTAAAGAATTTCTATCTAGGAAGAGACCCTTCTCTGTTCTTGCTCCTGCCCTCTGGAACATCTTGCCCTGGAGATGATGCAGATCTCCATTCTCATAGCCTTCTGGAAGAGTGTTAAGGCCTGGTTCTGATAACTGGCCTAGGAGTAAGCCATGCCATCCTGAGGTGGAAGGTGTGTTGAAAGCACTTCCTCTGCCTTTTAACTCTGCAATTATTCTTTTAATTTCTGTTTTAATTTGATTTTAGCTTTGCTTTTAACTATGGCTTTTATATGATTTTACTGTTTTATTTGTAAACCAACCAGAATCATAGAAGTGTAATGGGTGATATAGACAGACAGACAAAATGCTATTTCAACGTACTGATTCATTCCAAATTAATATAGAACAATATTCGAAGATTTTTGGGGATCGCCTCCAAATTAAAATATTTACCATTCATGTGGATTAACCATTGTGTAGTTTTGGAAACATTGTAAGATTAGAAAAATATGCAAAATCCAAGGTCTACCAGGGAAATAACAGAATGCTTCCATAAATTGTACCGCAAACTTGCATTTATCAAAGAGTTTCCTACTACTACCATTCAGTCAGCCTTGAACTGGTGAAAAACTAAACTGACATGAAATTTACCATCCCCATTGCCAATATCTGCCTATATTACCAATGTTCCCAGTACTGCCACTTATCCAAATGTCCTCCAAGAGAACAGGTTACAAAGCCCAACTGGTTTTACCCATCCCAAGGTTTCTTTTGAACAATGCTGAAATTAGAGGAAAAGTACTATTTTAACACTTCCATGGTTAAGGATGTTCTAAGACTGAGCATGAAATGAATGAAATGTCATGGAGACATAGCAGAAAACAGATGTAGCTGGAAGAGGCTTTCTTCTTCAATCATATACAAATGGAGACGTAGCAAAAAATATCTTCAAGGCCTTTACATGGCCTTCTAAACAATAGGGAGGATTGAGGAATCATCAGCTTATCCCAGAATGTCACCAAATTCACTCCCAAAGTCCCAGAATTACATGGCCTTTTTATTTTTTGTGATTTAAAGGATCTTAACCCAAAAATCTCAACATTTATTCCGTACATCCCCTCAGATGCATTTATTATTTCTGCAAATGTTATCACATTTTGTTGAAAAAGTTAAAACATAAGTCTGTTTGTAGTTCATCCATGAAAGTCTATCTTTGGATCAGGCCTGAAGTAGGCAGGCTTTCCTTTGTCTTAATGCATGGCATTTGCTAAGGTGTTAAATCAAGTCACATAATGGATTTTGTAGTTAGAATATTTTGGGCATCATTTAGAAGCAAAGTTCTAAATCCAGTATAGCTTTCACTGGGTCTCAGTGGCCTAGTGGTTAAGACAATGGGCTTGTTGGCCAGAAGGTTGGCAGCCTGAGTTTGAGACCAGGTGCCATGCAACAGGGTGAACTCTCATTATTTGCCCAACTCCTGCCAACCTAGGAGTCTGAAAGCATGAAAAATGCAAGTAAATTAATAGGTACCACCAAAGTTGTTGGGAAGCTAACAGCATTCCATGCGCCTTGGCAAAAAGTCATTCTGGCCACAGGACCACAGGAGCATCTTCAGAGAATGCTGACTCTTTGGCTATGAAACAGAGATGACCACTACCCCCTACATGACTGAAAGGGGAAACCTTTATTCTTTTTTTAGTTTTCACTACTTTTGCAGTCTCTTCATAGTATTATAAACCAAGCTGCCACATGTTAATGAACTTACAGCAGTTGATGTAAAGATCATGAGAATGTGAATAAAAATATGATTGCATTTATCAGATCTATCAGATTCCAGTAGAGGGCTGTGATGCACTGTTGCTGGCATGGAGAAAGACCTTTGCACAATTAATTCCAAATGTTATTGATAAAACACAACAGTACATTTTAATTACAATCAGAACATTCACTTTTGTTTTTACTGGAGTCCAGGAGCTAGAATTTTGTGAATGAAGAAAGAATGACAAAGTCTCCATAACTTTCTAACCCGAGTTTGCCAAGAAGCCATTATCTACCTGCTATTTGGAATGGCACTTTAATATTATTATAAAAATATTTAATATTACTATAAAATAGAAATAGTTTATTAAATTTATATGTTGCCTAGAGTCGGGTGGCATACAATTAATTGTTATGGCCAGATATTTAGACTGGATTTGTCATTTTATCCACTTATGAAGTCTTTCCTAAAAATCTGGGAAAGGCAGATGTTGTTATATGAAGGTGTTCAATACCTATCATCTACCTTTGCAATTGATTGGTGGTGATTTTGTCAATGCTGATGGTGTTCAAGTCCTGCTTCAGATGGTTCGGCATTTCACCCCAGGCTTCTATTATTATTGGTACTATCTTTGTTTTCCTTTGCCACAGTTATTCTAGTTCTATTTGTAGTCATTGTGCTTTATGATTTTCTCCAATTTCTTTCTCTTCTATTGTTCTGTCCGCAGATAGTTTAACTTCCACTACCTAGATCTTTTTGACTTTTTTATCCATAATTGTTGATAAGGGAGTGCTTGTCTGTTTGAATTCTAATGTCCCAGAACCTTTTTATCTTTTTCATTTTGTATTATTTTGCCTCTTTTGTGGTTTCACTAGTTTTTGCTTGCAAGCAGATGGTTTAATATCTTCTTAACTCATGTGATGCATGTACTTCTGACCTTCTTGATTTCAGTGTGCTTGATGCTGTCAGCTTGAAGGTTGCCCTGATATTTGTAGTGATCGTATTTATCCAGATTCATGATGTTATTTCCAAACAGCATCTTGATTCCTTTAGTTTTCACCATTTTCACCTGTTGATGGTGAGAACGGCACATTTCTCCAGCCCAAACTCCATTGCAATATCTTGGCTGTATCTCCAGACAGTACTGAGCAGCAATTCTATTTCAGATGGTATTTTTCCATACATCTTCAGATCATACATATAAAGGAGATAGGAGAACCTGACACATGTTTTGGATGTTTGATAGTCATGGCTTGACTTGTTCAGTATTGTTGACAGAAGAATCTGTGCAATGACAAACAATAGTGGTGATAATGAGTTTCCTTGAAAGATTCCTCTCTTGATATTAACTTCTCCCAGTCTATAATTATTGACCAGCAAGTGTCCCTGCACTCAGTCACTCATGCCCTCATCATCTCAATCCTGGACTACTGTAATGCGCTCTACATGGGGCTTCCTTCGAAGAGTATCCGGAGATTGCAGCTGGTGCAAAGTGCGGCTCCGCGGATGATTTTAGGGGCCAATAGATTGGCCCACATAACACCTTTGTTCCGTGAGCTGCACTGGTGTAAACACTGACCTTCAAAGCCTTTCATGGCATGGGACCAGGCTATCTGAGGAACCGTGTCACCCCGATGGGGAGCTCCCAACCCACCAGAAGCAGCGGAGGAGTCCTTTTCTGGTTCCCATTGGCTGAGGAATTTCAGCTGGTGGGGTCTAGGAGAAGGGCCTTCTCCGTGGTGGCTCCTGCCCTACGGAACATCTTGCCCCATGACTGAGGGCTGCCCCCTCCCTGATGGCCTTCCGGAAGGGCTTTAAGACCTGGCTCTGCGAGATGGCCTGGGGCTCCGGGGGGGCTCATTATCATCATGGAGGTGGCTGATGGATTCCTAGCCATCCTCACCCCCCTTTTTTACATACAAAATCTTTTTAGCCAACCTCGCTAGTCTGCTGGGTTTTTTATTTTGATTTACATGTTTTTATTTTATTTTAAATGTTTTTAATGAATGTTTTTAGAGTTTTTGTTAGCCACCGAGAGTCTCCGGATTTCGGCAGCATATAAAATAAATAAATATATGTTGGAAAGACCTGACATGTATTTTCTTTCTGTTTAGGAGCATCATCTCTATTAATGTGATCAAGAAACTATTGTGTCTAAAAACTTCCTGATTGGTTTTTATATGTGATGCTATATATTAATATTGTTTCTCTTTTCTCTCTATTTTTATGGATATTTTTCATTCTCTTCTTGTACTTGCTGTTTTTTTCTGGGGGAGGGAGGGCTATATTAAATAAATAATAATTGTAAAGTGCTTTCAGTTGCTGTTGCTATGAGGTTCTTTTGTTTTCTGGAATCTTTATTTGCAGAATTCCTAACATCTCACCAGGGCTGAGGAGATGCAAATGTATTCCCAAACTCTTCTAAATCTATTCCCTTTCTGCTAGCCCTTTCTGTAATTAAGAAGTACAGTACTCCTTTTGTTCTCCTTTCCAAATTAACAGGGTCAGCAAAAGGTTGTCAACCACATTATAATATTTTTTAAAAAGATGTTTATTTACTCATATAGTATTAGAAGTCATGGAAAATGTTTCATATGCTCATGGGCACAGCAAACTGAGCACCCACATGTATATGAGCTCAGAAGGAAATAACTTTTCTCATATCAATGAGTAATGTTTTCAGAGAAATGAATAAAAGGCTGGGCCAGTGTGTGCCATTTCCAAGCAATACATTTTATTTGTTCTTATGAAATACTGTCTTATGACTGAGTTCAAGAAGGACCACTGTCTAAAGTATATTTTTCCGGTCTCAGATGTTGGACCATGCCACTCATCATCAGTAGTCATCAAACCTGCAAACCAATACCTGAAGGCTAGATTGTGGAAAATGTTAGATTCTAAGAGGCTAATATGGTAGTAGCTATCGTAGGAAGAACATTCTTGTTTCTAAATTAGGAATTCAGCAGAAAGTTTTTTCAAGAGAAAACAGAAAACTTAGTGTCTACAGACACACATTAGTAACAGAACATACAATATCAGAGTTTGAATTCACTCTCTAAACAGGGTCTATTTATTTTCAATTTCAGCTTAATATCTTATGAACCAACCGATGATGATGCGAATGGATCCTCTTATCATAATCCAATGGCCAAGCACATGCTTGAATGTATCCCAGATAATTCTCAGATATTTTCAGTTAAAAGGTCTCAGGCTATAGGGCTGGGGGGAAAATTAGCCTTAACTTTGGAAAGGAACATCACAGACATCATGAAACTCGATTAATATTTATCCTGCATCTTTAAATTGCTCCTGCTGTTTGATTCTAAACCATCTTAGTAGAATCCTCTCTGGGGTAGGTATTTGACAAAACTTGTAACATATTCAGTTTGGACAGCAGGCTACCACTATTTTCCTGCTATTTTTCCTTTCTATTTTTTTTTAATTTTAGGAAAGCAGTTGTTAATCATTCTCCTTCCTGTGACCAGTCTGTCTGAATATATGTTTTTATCTGTGTGTGTATATTTATATATACAAAGTTATAGAATTAAATACACAGACATAGAAGCACAAAAGCCAACTCTGAAATAACAAAATTAAAAATAAAATTCCTTTCTTACTGCTCTTAAAACATTTTACAGTCACTTTGTTATATTTATATTTTTATATACCTTGCAGTGCTAAAGTAGCTCAAAGGTTCTAATACTAATCTTTTAAGTAGCTTGAAAACTGGCTTACTGTTACTGGCTTGAAAACCCTAGAAATATTTTTAATTATTATTTTTTCTTTCCCTGAGCAACCTAATTGAAAAAAAAAAGTCCATGATTGCCACATTTCATCATCCTCCAACACTAAAAGTTCATATAGGAAGAGAGTTTATTAGTGTTTGGGAGTACTTTTTCAGTCTAACAATGTTTCCTACAAGTATTAGTTTTTACGAAGTCCAGTGCACCACAGGATTTGAGAAATATGGTGTAATTCATAAAATATGCATCTTTTAAAATTTATTAATCTGTAAAAGAATTATAAAACAACTTATGATTTTAGAGACCATATATCACTGATTCAATTGATGAACTGCTCCTTCTGCAAAATAGCCAATGAATTTTTAAGGGTTAACCTATCATGAAATAAATCTCTCGCCAAAACAAACAGAAGTGTTTGAGCAAGATGACATGAGGGAGAGGGAGAGCACTTTTAAACTTCACCATAATTGTCTCTCTCTGTTCACTGAATGGTCCAAGAATAAAAAGGTAATAACAGACTCCGAACATATCTTCCAACAGTTTGCATTTAATATTTTGTTCCTAGCTCTTAAAAAAGCCCCACTCAAACAACATTTTTAATAAGTTTCTAGAAATATAGCATTCAAAGCCAAGTTGTAATACCTATGTGCACTGCTTGAATGTTGTTTTTGTTCTTGTCATGACCAGAACCTAAGAATTCAAAAAGAAAAATGAAAGAGAACCTCATGCAGATTCATTGTCTGCATACTGGGAACGAAGGTCTTTGCATGATTTAAAAATTAGAAGATATTTCAAGGTCAGGTCCTCCACCTGCTCAAACTGGCTTTCAAAAAAGAGAGCAGGCAAACTCTGCTAACTATTCCCAAGACATTTACCTTTCAGTGTTCAAAAGGATAGAAGACAACCGCTGGCCTCAGTGGATCTCTATCTCTGTCTCTAAATCTATTCCCCTTTTTCTTCAATCATGTCCAATTCTCCCTGAACTTTTCTTTTCAAAAGTAGTTCGCCCTTGCTTCCTTCCTAGGGCTGAAAAAGTGTGACTGGTCCAAAGTCCCAGAGCTGGGTTCATGCCCAAGGTGAGATTGGAACTCATGGCCTCCCATTGCTTTGTCTTGCCTGGTGCCTTAAAAATTGCACCAGACTCCCTTCTATATCCTTCCATCCATTTCTATCTCTATATTTTCATTTACATCTGTCTGTCTCTGTCGCTCTTTTATCCCTATAATCCCTATCTCTATCATATTATATTGCTGGTAACATTATATTAATAAAGCAATCCTCCCACTGTTTGCCCTTATTTATGTTTGCTTTCCATGCAATCAGATAGGGATTTGGAAAGGGAGATGTGTATCAACAGAGCTTGTATTCAATCCAATCCAAATATACCTCATTTCAGACTCTTGATTTACTGATTTATCATATTTATATCAATTAGATATGTGGAGACTAGAGACAGGAAGACCAGGAATGTATATATCCTTTTAATCTTCCTTTTTGAACATTTCAAGCATTTAGGTAAATGCTATTTCTAACCATGGTGCATAACAAGCTTTTTACAGAAGCTTTCAAAGCCATATCAAGTGAAATCTTTTATTCATCATTCTTATTTGGCAGCCATCTAGCAAAAGTGGTCCTGGGGGCATTGCTGCACAGCCTTGCCAAAGCTCTGGTTATGTTCTGGAAGCAAAGGGCAGCCAAATTTTGGACAGGATCACATCTGTGTGGCCTCTCTCAACCCACTGCACTCGGTACTCTCTGTGGTTCACATGGTATTGCAGGTTTTGAAAAGGGTTTGAAATGGATAAAGAGATGCCTGGAGTACCACTGGTTAGAGCAGCTGTTAAGGTCTATCTTGTGGCAATAAGAGCAGTGAAACATCATTATTTTTCTGCTCTTATTGCATCCACACATTGTTATCCAATGGTCTTGTTTAGGATCATCTGGTCCCTCTTGGGATGCAGGGACTTAGATCTTCAAGGCCATGCAGGGAAATTTGCAGAACAGCTAAAGTCACTTGGATTCAGTCCCAATTGGAACCCATGTGTGATGCAGGTCCATTAGAGATGCCTGGGGAGAGGTCTTGCCTGCTTATTTGGGTCATTTTGATCCTGCTGGCCCTGATGAAGTGGACAAGGTCCTTGATTCTGTCAATGCAACCACCTATCAATTAGATCTTTTTCTCTCTTGGTTGATGAAAGCCACCAGAATGATGACCACTCAGTGGGTCCAGTCAGTGACAAATTCTTCACTGCATGAGGGGACATTTCCAGAATCTTTTAATGAGGCCCTGGTCTGCCCCTTCCTTAAAAATATATCACTGGACTCCACCTGCCTGGACAATTTTCATCCAGTTTCCCACCTACCCTTTCAAGGGAAGGTGGTAGAAAAAGTGGTTGCATGACAGCTTCAGTGGGTCCTAGAGGAAACAGATTATCTGGACCCCTTTCAC